>CM021107.1:622098835-622285826 GCA_007115665.2 Sequoiadendron giganteum
AGAGAGAGAGAGAGAGAGAGAGGAGTGATTCAGTGAGAGACTTGAGAGAGATAGAGGTGGAGAGAGATAAAGGGAAAGAGATAATATTTAAATATTTTATATATTGGTAATATATATATTTAAATATTTATAGATTAACTAAAATATTTAAATAATATTTAAATATTATACATTTAATAATATATTATATATTAAATACATAATTCGGTAAGAGATTATCATAAATTGTATATTAAATATATTACATTATAAACTTTATTGGATATTATATATATTAAATTATAAACTTTATTGTATATTATATATATTAAATTATAAACTTTATTGCATTTTTAAATCATATATTAAAGATTGTATAATTTTTTTTAAACTCATATCTAAAACATATCATATATCGACTTCAAATCGGATATCGGATTTGAATCGGATATCCGATATGCTGACATGAAATTTAATGCCTAGGGATTAGGATCAGTATTAGGCTCGAGATTTGGTTCGGACCTACCCATCCTAAAAAGTCAACACATAAAACGTGTTTAACAACATACCTTGTTTTTCCAGAATTTGCACATGTGGCTGACGACTTTTATTTTACCCAAAATTGATGAAATGGAAAGGTTTTGTAAAGGACCTTCTCAGCTTTCTACCAATTTAAATTATATTTTACTAAGAATCTAATAAATAATTATTTTTTATTTTTTATTAGAATTACGACTAAAGTTCTGATTGATAGTCTGATAGAAAAACATATATAGCTTTCAAACGGTATCACATTTTCTAAATCCAAAACATGCATCAAATTATATGCTTGGAATACTATAAGATTAAAAATTTAAAATTTAATTTCATTAAGTTTTGACCAAGTTAAGGTGGTTAGACATATGAGTTTTTATATTTTTAAAAATTTGTAATAAAAAGTTCATAATTAATTATTTATTTGAAAAAAAATTACAAAAAAAATGCATCACATCCGGACATGAGTGCTCTACTTATATCTAAAATCTTATAAAAAAATATTATCATTTTATTATGGTTAGGGTGGTCAGACAGAGACCTACTTCTTATTTTGTCCCTGAAATTTTAGTACTACTGCATTGAAATTTCAAATTTTCACCAAATAGATTTTTATTTTTACAAAAATTAACCTAGTAGGTTAGAAACTACATTCAACTTTCCATAGATTCTATTCTTACATATTTTTGAAATAATATTGATAACTTATTCAAATTTTTATGTCAAGTTGCCCAACTCTGATTTTCTGAATTTTTATTGCCACTTAAGGTCCTATTTTTTCCATGATGATCTTGCACATACCCAAACCCTAATCCATCAACCCCTATACCCTCTTAATCCCTCAACCCTCAAACCTTAAACCCTAATCCCTCAACCCCTATACCCTCTTAATCCCTCAACCCTCAACCCTTAAACCCTAATCCATCAACCCCTATAGCTTCTAAATCCCTCAACCCTCAACCCATAAACCCTAGTCCCTCAACCCCTATACCCTCTTAATCCCGAAACCTTGAACCCTCAACCCTTAAACCCTAATCCATCAACCCCTATAACCTCTTAATCCCTCAACCCTTAAACCCTAATCCCTCAACCCCTATAGCCTCTTAATCCCTCAAACCTCAACCCTCAACCCTTAAACCCTAATCTCTCAACCCCTATACCCTCTACCCTATAACCTCTTAATCCCCAACCCTAAACCCTTAACCCTTAAACCCTAACTCCTAAACCCTCTACCATCTATAGTTAATCCTCTACCCTCTACCCTCTACCCTCAACCCTAATCCCTCAACCCCTATACCCTAGTAATCTCTCAACCCTCAACCCTCAACCCTCAACCCTTAAACCCTAATCCATAAACCCCTATATCCTCTTAATCTATCAACCCTCAACCCTCAACCCTTAAACCCTAATCCCTCAACCCCTATACCCTCTTAATCCCCCAACCCTCAACCCCTATAGCCTCTTAATCCCTCAACCCTCAACCCTCAACCCTAAACCCTAATCCCTCAACCCTATACCCTTTTAATCCCTCAACCCTCAACCCTCAATCCTTAAAACCCTAATCCCTCAACCCCTATACCCTCTTAACCCCTCAACCCTCAACCCTTCAACCCTCATCCCTCAACCCCTATACCCTCTTAATTCCTCAACCCCTATAGCCTCTTAATCCCTCAACCCTCAACCCTCAACCCTTAAACCCTAATCCCTCAACCCCTATACCCTCTTAATTCCTCAACCCTCAACCCTTCAACCCTAATCCCTCAACCCCTATTGCCTCTTGTGATCTCCTAGATTGTTATGTCCTAATGTAAGATGCTAAACAACTAATGATGCAATAAAAATAAATAAAACAAAGGAAGACACCAAAATTATTAGCCTAAGGAATTGATAAAATGAAAGAAAGATGAAATAAATTGAGATTGATTATACCTTCATTATGCTTCTTCCTTGGTTGGCCCTTAATCTTTGGATGTCTTGTGTGCTCCTTGGATGGCTATGGAGTTAAATGGATGCAAGATGCAAAATGGATTGATGAACAATGCTATGGAGAAGTTAAAATGCTACAAATGACAATTTGGAAAGAGTTTGGTAGCAAAAGACTTGATCCCAAAATGAGAGAAATGAGGGGGTATTTATAGGATAATTTGAATTCTCTAGAGAATTCAACGGTTGAGATTGATCCAACAAAGCCAAGATGAAGGGCTATGGTGAGTTGAGGACTCACAAGCCCTCACATCTTGACATGTGGAATGTGAGATGGCCTAGGGTGGGATGATGTGGAAATGAGGTCGAAGAGAAGTACATGATGTGGATGAAGGACAAGTACCTTGTACGTACCTTGGGGGATGAGAAGATTTCCTCAAAAAGGAACTTCTTGTCCCCAAATGAGAATGAAAGACATTTGAATAATTTTAGAATTCCTCAAAAATCTCCATGGGAAAAGGGGAAGTGGTTGGAGAAATAAATGTGAATTAAAAACTCATATTCTTAGGAGATTCTATTGGATAAGAGAGGGTCTCCAAAAAGTTGGGGATTTGTCACATGTGAGTGATGTGATAAGTCAAAGGTTATAGAAGTCCTTAGCACATGTAAAGTGACAAGTCAATTCTTCTAGAACTTGCATGGGGATAGGGTAAGCCTTGGAAGAATAAAATGTGAATTAAAAATTCACATAGGGGAGAGAGGAGCCTTGGGTGAATAAATATGAATTAAAAATTCACATGGGAAAGAGAGTCAAGGTCAAAAAAGGCAAGTGGAAAGGTTGACCAAAAAAGGTATGCCAAATGTGGCTAATGACTTTGATTAAGGTTGTGAAAGCACAAGATTATGATAATTAATGAGAGATTAGAGGAAAGTGGGAGATTATGGAAGATGTGACACTAATCTTGATTAAGTGGTGCACATCCTAATCACAGATTAATTAATTTAATCCGGATTAAAAGAGGATTATGGAGAATGTGACAAGGAGAGAGAAAAAGAGGGATTAAAAATTGGTTTTAATCCAAATAGGTCAAATGACTAAATTAAAAAAATTGTCTTATTTATTTAATTTAGAGAAGAAAAGGTGTAAGGTAAAGTATTTAATTTATTCAATTACATACTTTAGGAACCTTAAGCAGAAAATGAAATAATGATTAAATAAATTATTTAATCACTATTAATGACATAAATGGATAGAGTAGATGATTTTGATCATATAGAAGTGATCAAATTTACATGTCTACACCTCTTAATCCCTCAACTCTCAACCCTTAAACCCTAATCTCTCAACCCCTATGCCATCTTAATCCCTCATCCCTCAATCCTCAACCCTTAAACCCTGATCCCTCAACCACTATAGCCTCTTAATCCCTCAAACCTCAACCCTCAACCCTTAAACCATAATCCCTCAACCCCTATATCCTCTTAATCCCTAAACACTCAACCATCAAACCTTAAACCCTAATCCCTCAACCCTCAACCCTTAAACCCTAATCCCTCAACCCCTATATCCTCCTAATCCCTCAACCCTTATACCCTAATCCCTCAACCCCTATACCCTCTTAATCCCTCAACCCCTATACCCTCTTAATCCCTCAACCCTCAACCCTCAACTCACAACCCTTAAACCCTAATCCCTCAACCCCTATACCCTCTACCCTATAACCTATTAATCCCTCAACCCTATAACCTCTTAATCCCTCAACCCTAAACCCTGAGACCTCAAACCCTGACCCGTAAACCCTCTACCATCTACCCTCAACCCTAATCCCCAAACCCTTAAACCCACTTAGTAAACTCTCTACCCTAATCCCTCAACCCTCTTGACCCTTAATCCCTCAACCCTTAAACCCTTAAACTATCAACCCTCAACCCTTAAACCCTAAACTCTTAAACCCTCTATCGTCTACCCTCTACCCTCTACCCACAACCCAATACCCTCTACCCTAAACCCTAATCCATCAACCCTTACACCATTAAATCCTAGAAAAATCTCTAACCTGATCCCTAAACCCTCAACCCTTAATCTCTCAACCCTTATAACCTCTACCCTATACATTGGAACCTCAACCCTAATCCCTTGACCCTATACCCTATACACTATACCCTCAACCCTCAACCTTAAACCCTCAATCCTCAACCCTCAACCCTTAAACCCTCTACCCTATACATTAAACACTCAACCCTCAATTCTCAACCCTCAACCCTTAATCCCTCAGCCCTCAATCCTTAAACCCTAAACCCTCAACCCCTATACCCTCTACCCCTTACATTGGACCCTGAACCTAATCCTTCAACCATATACCCTCTACCCTCAACCAAGTAAACCCTTAACCCTAAAATCTTCAACCCTAAACCCTTAAACCTTCAACCCTATACCCTCAACCAAATAGGCTCTAAAATCGACCCTATTCCCTCAACCCTCAAACCTTAAACCCTAATACCCTAGAAACCATCAACCCTATAGGTCCTCCACCCTAATCCCTCAACCCTATACCCTCAACCCCTATCACTTTCTCTCTATCTATACATCTCAACCCTCCCTCCCTTCCTCCCTCCCACCCTCTCTAATTATCTCTATCTACCGTCTCCCTCTTTCTATGTACCTCTCGTTCAATCAATCCCTACTACCCTCTCTCGCTCCCTCTATCCATCTCTCTCTATGTCCCTACAACTCTATCCCACTCTCTCCCACTCCATCTCTCTCCCTCTCTCTCATGTCTCTCCTTCCCACCCCCTCTCCCTCTTAG
Source organism: Sequoiadendron giganteum (assembly GCA_007115665.2). Classification (NCBI taxonomy): domain Eukaryota; kingdom Viridiplantae; phylum Streptophyta; class Pinopsida; order Cupressales; family Cupressaceae; genus Sequoiadendron; species Sequoiadendron giganteum. The sequence goes on from CM021107.1 coordinate 622,104,079, forward strand.
GTCTCTCCCTCTGGCAACCTACCTAGGTAACTCTCTCTTTGTCTCTCTCCCCTCTCTCTATCTATCCCTCCCACCTACCTAGATAAGTCCCTCTCACTACACCCCCCTCTTTCTCTACCTCTATCAGGTCACTCCCTCCCACACCCTCTCCCTCTCTCAGGTCTCTCACTCACACTCTCTCTCTCCCACTCCCTCTCACTTCCTATCTCTCAAGTCTCTCCCTCTCACCCCTCTCACACTCTCAAGTCTCTCCATTTGGCATCCTACCTACATAACTCTCTCTTTCTCTCTGTCTCTCTCTCCCCCTCTCTCTCGCTCTCCCTCTCTATCAATTATCTCTCTTTATCCCTCTCTCTATCCCTCCCACTCTACCTAGATAATTCCCTCTCACTCCAACCCCTTCTCTCGCACTCCCTCTGTTTTAAAATCTCACTTCCACTCCCTCTCCATCTCTCTAGACTCTCTCTCTCTCTCTAAATTCTCCCTCCCTCTAAAGAAATACGTAAATACATACATACTTGCATACATACAAGCATAATACATATGTACATACAATTCTACATCCATACAAGCATACATACATACATGTGTAGATACAATCTTACATACATGCATGTATACATACAATATACATTCATTGATACATACAGGCATATGTACATACATACAAGCATGCATTTATGCATACATACATGGCATACAAGCATACATGTACATACAAAAATACAAATATATTAGCATACATTCAGTATATTGGAATTTAACATAAAGGGGGACATAATGTGAGGGCATTATAACACGCTCACATTATGTCTTAGTTGACATATTTACCGCATAAGCAAAAACCATGTCAAAACTGAGATATAATGTGAGTGCATTATAGCGTGCTTACGTTATATCTTTCTTTGGGAATTCCCAAGCCTTAGGATTGGTATTTTCCTTGCAATACTGACCCAAAGGCATCGAGGGCATTCCCAATGACCAGAGATGTGTTTTTAAAAAATCTACCATATTTCGCATAATCGAGTTCGTGCTCACCGTCAAGGTTGTACGTGGTTCAATATCGGAAAAAACAAACACATGGGTAATGTTGGGTTCACTCTTAGCTATCCAACAATGTAATTTTTTTCACTTTCTGAAAATGTTAAGCCTTTCGTCCATTATTTCTTTTATTTGTATGTCTTTTTTTTTTCCAAAAAGCAGTGTTTGGTATTTTTTTCTCTATAAATTAACCATTCGTCGAATTTTCAAATAAATTAATTTTTTAGAAACTAGACTCCATTCTACTAATTTTTAAACAAATAAATAAAAATCAATTAGTTTCCAAGATTTGTAGGGATAGCACGGCCAAAATTTTATTTTTTAGGAAGTGTCCACTTCGAAAATTAGTAAAAAATCAAATATTCATTAAAATATTATCAAAAAAATCATGCATCAACTACATATTGTTAGCTAAATTCTGACAGTTGCGATTTTAAAAATACTAAAAAAACATTTACCGTACAAGGATCGTACAAGAGTTGCTATGTTATGTTTTTCTGACAAAAACAACACCAATTTGTGTACGTCCATCTTTTGAACCCCTTAATCTCAACCATTTTAAAAATAAATTAGTATTTTAGAAAGTAGACTCAAAGCACTTCGATCTTTGTTTGTGTTCCATCTCAAAATTATGAGTGTAACTATCCTCAATTTCATGTCCAATATCAGTATTTCCTGATTTCAGAAAAAAAGTTGTCCACTTAAGTTCCCTCTTTGGGAACCATCTTGGTGCACCTACCTAGGTTTTCCTTTTTAACAACAATCATTTTGTTTATTGTGTTGTTGGGATTAAGGAAAGTTTTGAGGGCTAGATTGGAAGCTGTTGAAGAGGATTTTATGATTTATTCAAGCTCTAAAATAAATAATTTTCATTGTAATCTTCAATACATCTTGATTTTGTTTCTATATTTAAATTGAGATAGTAGATTATAGAGAGAGTTTGTGCTAATTGTTATGTTGTTTTTTTGTTGTCTTGTTTTGATTTATTATTTGTTAGAACAGGAAATTTAATTTGCATCAATGGAGGTTTTTTGTATCACTCTCTTTCTAGGTTGAACCTATTGGTCTAAGACAATTATGCAAACATATATTTGATTTTTGTGTTACAAATCTATTCTTGCAAGGTGTGTGCTTCTCATCCCTAGTTAGTGAAATTCAATGATGTTTGTTCTAGTTAAAGTGCTAGCAATATTTAAGAATACCTTTAGAGGTATGTTGAATGGCTAAGGGACACATTCTTCTAAGTTATCCCTAAAAAAAATTAGCTTTGTTTTTATGCAAAGGATTGAGGACATCAAACCTATAAATGCTTATGCATACTTTGATTCCTTTTAGTATACCAACCCAAGTGTTGTTCTAATGAATGTTCCTTGAATTTTCTTATGAATGTGAATAATCTAAGATGAACAGTTATTTGAAATGAATGTAATTGAACACCTTTTTAAATGCTAGACATAGTAACAAGTCACAAAATTGTGTTTATAATCAACTTGAATAATAACCAATGATTTGAGTGAGAGTTGGCCAATTTTGAATTTGAAATTAAAAATTTATTGGTCAAATTTATAATGCAACATTGATCCCATGCCCATGGGGCTAACCCTAAATAAGGGAGCAATAAATTTTTTTGCATGAAATGAATGTTTACTCATGGAAGGTGTAGCAAATATGGATTTTCCATGGGATAATATGTAGGAATGGATTATAGGGTATGGTCAAAATGTGAAAATATGTGTATATGAGAATGTGATACATTATCCTAAGTTAACCCTTAAAAAAGACTAAATTTTTTGTGCAAAGGATTAAGGACATCAAACATATAAATGCTTATGCATACTTTGATTCATAAATAAAATATTTAATTAATATAAATATACAAAAAATAAACAAGCTTTTACAATATATTATCACTTAATTATGATAATATAATAACAATAAAAAAATAATAAAAAATTAAATAGAATTCAAGGATGGATGATCAAGGGCTAATACAACTAATAGAGAGAGGGGGAGAGAGATATAGAGGGGGAAAGATAGAGATAGGGTGCGAGAAACAGGGATTGTGTGTGTATATGAGTGAGAAATATATGGAGAGAAAGATAGAGAGGGAGATTGATATATATAATTATATAGAGAGGGGGTGAGAGAAACAAAGTGTATAGAGATGAGAAGTATACAGATAAAGAGAGAGAGAGTGATAGAGAGAGGGAGAGATAGGAATTAAATGAGAGATAAATAAATAGATATAACTTGGGAAAGATAGAGGGGGTGAGAGAGATATAAATACATAGAGATGGAGAGACGGAAGGAGAGAAGATGGAGAGGGATAAATAGAGATAGAAAGAGGGAGACAATGAAACAGGGGGGAGAATGGGAGAGGAAGAAGGTGATAGAGACAAGTAATACAAAGAGGGTGTAATGTCCCTTACCCGACTTTGCCCTAGAATTCACTCGTTGATCAGGTTTAGGGTTTCTTCTTTTTCAAATGAATTTTCTCTTTGACTAAGTAATCTTTGATTGAAGTTTGCATTTAATTTTTCCACATGTACATATATTTGTTAGCATTAATATCTAGATATCCAAATATAAATATAATCATAAATCAATAATAAAGACATGAGGAGTGGCATGGGTAGAGCCACCCAAAGCTATCCATCTAAGCCCAAGAGCACAAGCATCCTATTAGGACAACCCACCCCTTGACCCCAAGCGACATGAATGTCTCAGAGTGGCATGCCTAGAGGAAACACTTGTATGGTCTCCTTTCTCTACTCATGCCATCACCTCGAAAAACACTCAACCTACTCGGGGAAGCCAGCGGAGCTTATAAGTGGTTCCAGGCCTATCACTCCTCCATGGCCACAGTGGATTGTTACATGGGAACCCCACCCCTCCATGGCCACAGCGGATTGTTAAGTGGGGTTTTTAGGCACCACTTTTCTTAGGCCCTTCCACCCTAGCAGGCTTGCAAACACTCAAAAGACAATCTTTTAGCAATCAAATATATTTGCATTTATTACTGATTCTTTAAGTTAATATCAACATCATTATCATCATGATAATACTAAAGAAAGCATTACACCAATAATCAAATTAGCAATATATGTTTCTTATATTCAAAATATGCTAAATATTATTGCTAAGTGAGTACATCACTTGAGTTGCTATATCTCTCCATGTTTCCTTACTTGCCTCCTTCAACCTTATACTGAATTGATCATAGGATAAGAACGATTCATAAATATACATAATCTACCTGTGTTTATATTAAAGAGTCATCATTACTTATAAATATCATTATTGCATAATCGTGTATGTATATATATATATATATATATACTTCATATACATATATCTATAATTATTCTTTGACTTATATCCATTAGTATATATTTATATATATGTTTATATAATGATTCTTTCCTTATTCAAATATATTATTTATTCATTGCATATTATTCATTATAAAATTTATCTATATCTATGCATATATACTTGTATGTCTATTAAATTATATATATATATATATATATATATATACATATATATATATTAAATGGCTCTATATTCCAATGCATAACAATCATTGTTGCTGCTGTTTTGTTTCTCAATATTTTTCCCTCTTCCTTATTTTTCTTCCTTCTATTTATACCATTCAAAGTAGGTGACTCATGGGGGGAATGTATTGTTTGGTGAAAGAGGTGAATTTTCATAAAATATATCCCTTGTTAGATTTAATTGCTGCCTTTAAAGGTTTATTATCACAATAATATCTATTTTTGAAAATAATAAATTATTACTAAAAATTATAATATTTCAAATTATATACTAATTTTATTATTTTATTTTGATGTTTTATTGAACATATTTTAACATTAAAAATCACAATAAAACCAATTGGTTAATATCTTATTATTATTTTATTCTAACGTATTACAATCTTTGATGTGTAATGATTATAATATTTATTTATTTATTATTATTTTTTATATTAAGTTATTTAATACTAGAATGTAATAACAATAATATGCCTATATATTATTATTATATATGTTATTTCATATTTATATATTGATATGGTACACATTTATTTTATATTTAATATTATTATTGTTATTTATTTTATTTACTAGTTTATTTGTATTTTAACACTTGGTCTTTATGGTATTGCTATTTCGGGGACATGATAGTCCTCCCCACCCAAGATTGCTTTCCCTCAAGCAATCATGATCTAAGATGTGTGTTTTTTAGATGTTTCTTTTGGTGATACTATTATCTTTGATAGGAGTTGGAAGTTCTAACCCAAGTGACGGTTACTATGGTTATGAGGACAATGTATTGATTAATATTCTTAAGTTCTACTATTTCTCAGTACCAATTAAAACCACATGAATCAAAAAATTAAAGCAAAAATTCGAGTAGCTCAATTAAGCAAACAAGTAGCTCAACTAGGCAAACGAGTAGCTTAAGTAAGCAAGCAACTAGCTGAAGCACATAAAGTAGCTGGACCACACAAGTAAGTAGCTTAAGCAAGCAAACAACTAGCTCAAGTAACTAAGCAACTAGCTCAAGTAGACAAGCAAGTAGCTCAAACATTCAAATAAGTAGCTCAAGTACACAAGTAGCTAGCTCAAAAAGGTAGGTAACTAGCTCAAGAAAATAGGCAACTAGCTCAACTAGCTCAAGTAGGCAAGTAGGTAGCTTGCAAGCAATCAGCTTGAGAAAGTAGACAAGTAGCTTAAGTAGACAAGAAATTAGCTCAAGTATACAAGCAACCATCTCAAGCAAGTAGGCAACCAACTCAAGCATGTAAGCAAGTAGCTCAAGCAAGCAAGCAACTAGCTCAAGGAAGTAGGCAACCAACTCAAGAAAGTAGGCAAGTAGCTCAAGCAAGTATCCAACCAACTCAAGCATCACAAGATGATAGGAAAGATGCTCTAATACCACTGTAATGTCCCTTACCCGACTTTGCCCTAGAATTCGCTTGTTGATCAGGTTTAGGGTTTCTTCTTTTTCAAATGAATTTTCTCTTTGACTAAGTAATCTTGGATTGAAGTCTAAATTTAATTTTTCCACATGTACATATATTTGTTAGCATTAATATCTAGATATCCAAATATAAATATAATCACAAATCAATAATAAAGACATGAGGAGTGGCATGGGTAGAGCCGCCCAAAGCTATCCATCTAAGTCCAAGAGCACAAGCATCCTATTAGGACAACCCACCCCTTGGGCTCGAGTGACATGAACGTCTCGGACTGGCGCGCTTAGAGGAAACACTTGTGCGGTCTCCTTTCTCTACTCGTCGCATCACCTCGGAAGACACTCCACCTACTAGGGGAAGCCAGCAGAGCTTATAAGTGGTTTGAGGCCTACCACCCCTACATGGCCGCAATGGATTGTTAAGTGGGACCCCCACCCATCCATGGCCACAGCGGATTGTTAAGTGGAGTTTTTAGGCACCACTTTTCTCAGGCCCTTCCACCCTAGTAGGCTTGCAAACACTTAGAAGAAAATCTTTTAGCAATCAAATACATTTTCCTTTGTTACTGATTCTTTAAGTTAATATCAACATCATTATCATCATGATAATACCAGAAAAAACATTACACCAATAATCAAATTAGCAATATATGTTTCTTATATTCAAAATATGCTAAATATTATTGCTAAGTAAGTACATCACTTGAGTTGCTATATCTCTCCATGTTTCCTTACTCGCCTCCTTCAACCTTATACTGAATTGATCATAGGATAAGAACAATTCATAAATATACATAATCTACTTATCTTTATATTAAAGAGTCATCATTACTTATAAATATCATTATTGCATAATCATGTATGTATATATATGTATATATATATATACTTCATATATATATATCTATAATTATTCTTTTACTTATATCCATTAGTATATATATTTATATATTTGTTTATATAATAATTCTTTCCTTATTCATATATATTCTTTATTCATTCAATATTATTCATTATAAAATTTATCTATATCTATGCATATATACTTGTATGTCTATTAAATAATATATATATTAAATGGCTCTATATTCCAATGCATAACAATCATTGTTGCTATTGTTTTGTTTCTCAATCTTTTTCCCTCTTCCTTATTTTTCTTCCTTCTATTTATACCATTCAAGGTAGGTGACTCATGGGGGGAATGTATTTTTTGGTGAAAGAGGTGAATTTTCATAAAATACATCCCTTGTTAGATTTAATTGCTGCCTTTAAAGGTTTATTATCACAATAATATCTATTTTTGAAAATAATAAATTATTACTAATAATTATGACATTTCAAATTATATACTGATTTTATTATTTTATTTTGATGTTTTATTGAACATATTTTAACATTAAAGTATAACAATAAAACCAATTTGTTAATATCTTATTATTATTTTATTCTAACGTATTACAATCTTTGATGTGTAATGATTATAATATTTATTTATTTATTATTATTTTTGATATTAAGTTATTTAATACTAGAATGTAATAACAATAATCTGCTTATATATTATTATTATATTTGTTATTTCATATTTATATATTGATATGGTACACAACTATTTTATATTTAATATTAATAATGTTATTTATTTCTATTTTAACACTTGGTCTTTATGGTATTGCTATTTCACGGACATGGCAGACCTCCCCACCCAAGATTGCTTGCCCTCAAGCAATCATGATGTAAGATGTGTGATTTTAAGATGTTTCTTGTGGTGATGCTATTGTCTTTGATAAGAGTTGGAAGTTCTAACCCAAGTGATGGTTACTCTAGTTATGAGGCCAATGTATTGATCAATATTCTTAAGTTCTATTATTTATCCATAACTCCCAAAAGCAACAAGTTAGAGTTTGTGACTCAGTATCAATTAAAACAACATGAATCAAAAAATTAAAGCAAACATCCGAGTAGCTAAAATAAGAAAACAAGTAGCTCAACTAGGAAAATGAGTAGCTTAAGTAAGCAAGCAACTAACTGAAGCACATAAAGTAGTTGGAACACACAAGTAAGTAGCTTAAGCAAGCAAACAACTAGCTCAAGTAACTAAGCAACTAGTTCAAGCAGACAAGCAGGTAGCTCAAACATTCAAATAAGTAGCTCAAGTACACAAGTAGCTAGCTCAAAAAGGTAGGTAACTAGCTCAAGTAGGCAAGTAGGTAGCTCAAACATGCAAGCAACCAGCTCAAGAAAGTAGACAAGAAAGTATCTCAAGTATACAAGCAACCAGCTCAAGCAAGTAGGCAACCAGCTCAAGCATGTAAGCAAGTAGCTCAAGCAAGCAAGCAACTAGCTCAAGGAAGTAGGCAACCAACTCAAGAAAGTAGGCAAGTAGCTCAAGCAAGTAGCCAACCAACTCAAGCATCACAAGATGACATGAAAGATGCTCTGATACCACTGTAATGTCCCTTACCCGACTTTGCCCTAGAATTCGCTCATTGATCAGATTTAGGGTTTCTTCTTTTTCAAATGAATTTTATCTTTGACTAAGTAATCTTGGATTGAAGTCTAAATTTAATTTTTCCACATGTACATATATTTGTTAGCATTAATATCTAGATATCCAAATATAAATATAATCACAAATCAATAATAAAGACATGAGGAGTGGCATGGGTAGAGCTGCCCAAAGCTATCCATCTAAGCCCAAGAGTACAAGCATCCTATTAGGACAGCCTACCCCTTGGCCTTGAGCAAAATGAATGTCTCGAAGTGGCGTGCTTAGAGGAAACACTTGTATGGTCTCCTTTCTCTACCCATGTCATCACCTCAAAAGACACTCAACCCACTGGGGGAAACCAACGGAGCTTATAAGTGGTTCGAGGCCTACCACCCCTACATGGCCACAGTGGATTGTTAAGTGGGACCCCCACCCCTCCATGGCCATAGCAGATTGTTAAGTGGGGTTTTTAGGCACCACTTTTCTTAGGCCCTTCCACCCTAGTAGGCTTGCAAACACTCAGAAGACAATCTTTTAGCAATCAAATACATTTGCATTTATTACTGATTCTTTAAGTTAATATCAACATCATTATCATCATGATAATACTAAAGAAAGCATTACACCAATAATCAAATTAGCAATATATGTTTCTTATGTTCAAAATATGCTAAATATTATTGCTAAGTGAGTACATTACTTGAGTTGCTATATCTCTCCATGTTTCCTTACTCGCCTCCTTCAACCTTATACTGAATTGATCATAGGATAAGAACAATTCATAAATATACATAATCTACTTATGTTTATATTAAAGAGTCATCATTACTTATAAATATCATTATTGCATAATCATGTATGTATATATATATATATATATACTTCATATACATATATCTATAATTATTCTTTAACTTATATCCATTAGTATATATATATTTATATATATGTTTATATAATCATTCTTTCCTTATTCATATATATTCTTTATTCATTGCATATTATTCATTATAAAATTTATCTATATCTATGCATATATACTTGTATGTCTATTAAATAATATATATATTAAATGGCTCTATATTCCAATGCATAACAATCATTGTTGCTACTATTTTGTTTCTCAATCTTTTTCCCTCTTCCTTATTTTTCTTCCTTCTATTTGTACCATTCAAGGTAGGTGACTCATGGGGGGAATGTATATTTTGGTGAAAGAGGTGAATTTTTGTAAAATATATCCTTTGTTAGATTTAATTGCTACCTTTAAAGGTTTATTATCACAATAATATCTATTTTTGAAAATAATAAATTATTACTAATAATTATGATATTTCAAATTATATACTGATTTTATTATTTTATTTTGATGTTTTATTGAACATATTTTAACATTAAATTATAACAATAAAACCAATTTGTTAATATCTTATTATTATTTTATTCTAACGTATTACAATCTTTGATGTGTAATGATTATAATAATTATTTATTTCTTATTATTTTTTATATTAATTTATTTAATACTAGAATGTAATAACAATAATCTGCAAGTATATATTATTATTATATTTTTTATTTCATATTTATATATTTATATATTTATATGGTACACATTTATTTTATATTTAATATTAATATTGTTATTTATTTGTATTTTAACACTTGGTCTTTATGATATTGCTATTTCGGGGACATGACAGTCCTCCCCACCCAAGATTGTTTGCCCTCAAGCAATCATGATCGAAGATGTGTGATTTTAAGATGTTTCTTGTGGTGATGCTATTATCTTTTATAAGAGTTGGAAGTTCTAACCCAAGTGATGGTTACTCTGGTTATGAGGACAATGTATTAATCAATATTCTTAAGTTCTATTATTTATCCATAACTCCCAAAAGCAATGAGTTAGATTTTGTGACTCAGTACCAATTAAAACCACATGAATCAGAAAATTAAAGCAAACATCCGAGTAGGGGTATGTGCAGGATCATCATGGAAAAAACAGGCCCTTAAGTGGCAAAAAATTCAGAAAAATTAGAGTTAGTCAACTTGACATAAAATTTTGAATAAGTTATCTATATTATTTCAAAAATATGTAAGAATAGAATTTGTAGAAAATTGAATTTAGTTTCTAAATTACTAGGTTTATTTACAAAAAACTAAAATCTATTTGGTGAAAATTTGAAATTTCAATACAGTAGTACTTAAATTTCAGGGAAAAAATAAGAAGTAGGTGTCTGTCTGACCACCCTAACCACATTAAAATTATAATATTTTTTTATAAGATTTTAGGTATAAGTGGAAGACTCATGTCCTGATGTGATGCATATTTTTTGGTAATTTCTTTCCAAGTAAATAATTAATTATAATTTTTTTATTACAACTTTTAAAAAATATAAAGACTCATATGTCTAACCACCTAAACTTGGTCAAAACTTCATGAAATTTAATTTTTTCTCTTTTAATCTTATAGTATGTGAAGCATAGAATGTGACGCATGTTTCAGATTCAAAAAATGTGATACCATTTGAAACCTATAGATGTTTTCCAATCAACCTATCAATCAGGTCTTTAGTCATAATTCAATAGAAAATAAATAATAATTATTTATTAAATTCAAAGTAAAGCACAATTTATATTGGTCAAAAGCTGAGAATCTTCTTTAAAAACCCTTTTCGTTTCATCAATTTTGGGTAAAGAAAATGTCATCAGCCACATACCCATCATATTGCCACTTTTTGGCCCATCATGATCCTGCACATACCCGTAGCTCAAATAAGAAAAGAAGTAGCTCAACTAGGCAAATGAGTAGCTTAAGTAATCAAGCAACTAACTGAAGAACATAAAGTAGTTGGAACACACAAGTAAGTAGCTTAAGCAAGCAAACAACTGGCTCAAGTAACTAAGCAACTAGCTCAAGCAGACAAGCAGGTAGCTCAAACATTAAAATAAGTAGCTCAAGTACACAAGTAGCTAGCTCAAAAAGGTAGGTAACTATCTCAAGCAAATAGGCAACTAGCTCAACTAGCTCAAGTAGGAAAGTAGGTAGCTCAAACACACAAGCAACCAGCTTAATAAAGTAGACAAGTAGTTTAAGTAGACAAGAAAGTATCTCAAGTATACAAGCAACCAGCTCAAGCAAGTAGGCAACCATCTCAAGCATGTAAGAAAGTAGCTCAAGCAAGCAACCAACTAGCTCAAGGAAGTAGGCAACCAACTCAAGAAAGTAGGAAAGTAGCTCAAGCAGGCAAGCAACTAGCTCAAGCAAGTAGCCAACCAACTCAAGCATCACAAGATGATAGGAAAGATGCTCTGATACCACTGTAATGTCCCTTACCCGACTTTTCCCTACAATTCGCTCGTTGATCAGGTTTAGGGTTTCTTCTTTTTCAAATGAATTTTCTATTTGACTAAGTAATCTTGGATTGAAGTCTGCATTTAATTTTTCCACATGTACATATATTTGTTAGCATTAATATCTAGATATCCAAATATAAATATAATCACAAATCAATAATAAAGACATGAGGAGTGGCATGGGTAGAGCCACCCAAAGCTATCCATCTAAGCCCAAGAGCACAAGCATCTTATTAGGACAACCTACCCCTTGGCCCCGAGCGACTTGAACATCTCAGAGTGATGTGCTTAGAGGAAACACTTGTACGGTCTCCTTTCTCTACCTGTGTCATCACCTCGGAAGACACTCAACCTACTGGGGGGAAGCTAGCGGAGCTTATAAGTGGTTCGAGGCCTACCACCCCTCCATGGTCGTAGCGGATTGTTAAGTGGGACCCCCACCCCTCCATGGCCACATTGGATTGTTAAGTGGGGTTTGTAGGCACCACTTTTCTTAGGCCCTTCCACCCTAATAGGCTTGCAAACACTCAGAAGATAATCTTTTAGCAATCAAATACATTTGCATTTATTACTGATTCTTTAAGTTAATATCGACATCATTATCATCATGATAATACTAAAGAAAGCATTACACCAATAATCAAATTAGCAATATATATTTTTTAGATTCAAAATATGCTAAATATTATTGCTAAGTGAGTACATCACTTGAGTTGCTATATCTCTCCATGTTTCCTTACTCGCCTCCTTCAACCTTATACTAAAATGATCGTAGGATAAGAACAATTCATAAATATACATAATCTACTTATGTTTATATTAAAGAGTCGTCATTACTTATAAATATCATTATTGCATAATCGTGTATGTATATATATGTATATATATATACTTCATATACATATATCTATAATTATTCTTTTACTTATATCCATTAGTATATATATATTTATACATATGTTTATATAATCATTCTTTCCTTATTCATATATATTCTTTATTCACTACATATTATTCATTATAAAATTTATCTATATCTATGCATATATACTTGTATATTAAATTTTATATATATATATATATATATATATATATATCAAATGGCTCTATATTCCAATGTATAACAATCATTGTTGCTGTTGTTTTGTTTCTCAATCTTTTTCCCTCTTCCCTATTTTTCTTCCTTCTATTTATACCATTCAAGGTAGGTGACTCATGGGGGGAATGTATTGTTTGGTGATAGAGGTGACTTTTCATAAAATATATCCCTTGTTAGATTTAATTGCTGCCTTTAAAGGTTTATTATCACAATAATATGTATTTTTTAAAATAATAAATTGTAGACATCCAAAAATAACATTATGCATTCCACTGTAACTAACATCATGCATTCGTTTCTTCTACTAATCAATTAAAGCAATTTATTGATTTAATCCTAAGGTTCATCAAGCTTAATTAAATAAATCAAATTATTTAATTAAGTTCCTAAGGTTCTTCTTATTTGATTTAATAAATCAAACTGATTTAAAATCAAATATCAAATCCCTAAAATCCCCTAAGTTAATTAATCTAAATTAATTAACTTCTAATCATGATTAGCATTCTCTAGCTTTTGACTCAACTAGAGTCAAATCTAAACTCCTAACTAACCCACCCACTTGCATCAATAAATCAATTTATTGATTTATTAAAAAGAGTTATTTTCCCTCAATAACTCTCATCTTTGACTTTTTTGAACAAAGATTATTCCCCCCAAAACCCTCAACAACATGCATTTATTGACATTTTTCAAATTTGAATGGGCACATTGGCCAAAACTTGCACAAGCTTTGACCAATCCCATCATGCCAAGTGGCTCTATTCTATTGGAGGGGATTTAGTCCCACATTGGCTAAACTTGGCCTCTCTTCTCTCAACTTCTTCTATAAAAGCAATGCATCTTCTCTCATTTTACAACACAATTTGAAGGTATCTAAACTATAGGCAACTTGAGCTCATAGCAACTCATTGTCTATCTCATTTGGCTTAGAAAGGGATTGGGAAAGGGCTCTCTCACATCTTCATGGAGGGCACCAATCCATCATAGAATAGGTTGTATTTCCTTTTCTCCATGCATGTTTGGTTTAGCTTTAGCATTTTGTTTGGAGTAAATGAACTATATTATTCTATGAAGATGGCTGAATCTACACAATCAATGTGTAAGATTTCACCATCCTACAAATGGCGCTAGAAGGAGGGCCAATATTTGGTTGTTGATGAAATCACCATGTTAATAGTGAAATATTTCAAATGATTTGTGTTTTATGTCAATTTTATTCGAATCACAATGTTTTGGATGCTAAATAACATAAATTTTTCTTATTCTCAGATTTATAAGAACACTATTTTTTATCACTATCTTATTCTTGCAATGGATACTATAGAAACTGTCAGGGAACCTATAATCTGAGTTCATTTTTCATTTTTTTCTTTTATTTTGGGGTACCATGATCGTGTGTGGGAAGGTTATTTCAGAAGTTGTATGTTGCAGATTTGGCAACATAGAATCTACTGCCATCGTATTAATAGCTTTATCATCTCAAGAGTTCCATAATATCAGATCCAAAGGATACAACACAGTTATATTCTATTATCTTTCAAAGCTTTGAGCTGAAGTTTTTTTTTATATATATCGCGCACCTTCCCTATTTGCTGGCAAAGGCCATGGGTCAAGCTCTATACTTTTTTTTGGTGCATTTTGATTAAAATTTTGTGTCTTTGTAATAGGTGGTCCATGTCTTGGAGTCGTTGATTTATTTGTAGTTAATATCTTTAGGCATTTGGTCAGAAAGAAAACGTGCCTTTTCTAGGCGTCTACATTTTCTTCTTCTTTTTGTCTATCCTCTCTGCGTATTTACTAGCGTAGCCAGAACTGCCTCAAGTTTTGTGGTCGAGCAGTTCATGTGTCTTGTCTATGATTGCACGTATTGTGTACAAGTTTATCAGGGTAGTTGGAAATGTAAGTTCTCTCAAAGAACTCTTACATTGTTTATGCTTCGTTGGATGTTCCAATGCCTCCATCTTGGCACAGACAGAGATATTATGCACTTTCCAAAGTCTCGTTGAAGGTTGTGATTCTCCCCTCGACTTTTATACAAAAAGATGAATGGTAATGACAGTGGCTGGGTAGATCGATAGAAAAGGAATTTCGAATGGAAAATTAAAATGTTTGAATTTTGGAAGTAAAAATGTGTTGACTGGTAAGAGGTTGAAGTAGACAAGTGTTGTTATTGCATTTTGGTACTTTATTTGAGTCATTCATACCAACTATGAACACTGTTAATATTGTGAGAATCAAGAGAACTGATTCTTTGAGTTATTGCTCATGTCTTCTGCAAAGCTCACATGAAATATTTCTGTTAAAATCTGTGCACAAAATTGCGTACATTTCAAACACTTGACTGTTTTATTGACCCCAGGATATCACAAAATGTTTCACATAATCTTGTGTATTGGTTGAAACTGTGGACTTCTTAAATTTTGTGGTTGGTGTTTCAAACTCTTCCCGCCTAACATACGTTCCATCAAAGAGTAAATGTATTTCACACCTACCGATTGTGTTAGACTGAAATCCTTTAAGAAAGCATTTACTTACGCTTGCCTGTTTCCTTGCTTACTTGCTATTCTTGTCATACACCTGCCAACTGCATCTTGCATAAATACTTTCTTGTACATTAATGCACATTTTCTTTAAGGAGATGTATCAAACAGTTCACTGCCTTCATCACGTCAAAACAATTCACTACCTAGTCTATGCTTCCGAACTTTGGATCCATAAATGGCGTCTTGTCAAATGAATAGCATTTTTTTTTCACTGTTTGGTTGTTGATAGATAGAGTGCATTATTTAAAATTGATCTCCTTTTCATAATTAATTCTTTTGACTTTCGCTTGGCAATGAATTTGTGATGATTGTTTCTTGACGGCGAACTGGAAATCTCATTCATCTTTATGGCATAGAGTCTGTGGTTTCCGTCATGTTGTATTTCAGTCTTTCATTGGTCTATTCTGATGATAGTGAACTTTATCCTTGGTGGCCATTATGACACCTGTGTTTCTCATTTATCCACCTACAAATGCACAGATCCAAAGTCCAGAGCAAAGAAGTACGTAGAGATTTATCTTATCATCGTATGTTTCTATGGTTGAGAGTAGCAACCCTTATGAAGTCATACGTGTACGTTGTCATGACCCATACCGCGTCGCCCTCTCGTAATGGTGATCATTGTCAATAAGTTAAAGAGCTGCTCTTTATCTGGAAGTGTCTTCCCAGTGTCAAAAGTCAGACCATGGGGTGTAAATCTACTTTCTCTGTTGTACGCCAGTGATTCTAGGGTTGTAATTCTATCTAATCAGAATGGTATTCTTTATATTTAGTTTTAAATAGGGATGTGACCTTGATGTATCGATCTATGAATTCAATAGGTACAAATCATTATGGCTATGAAATTTTCTTTTACATCATATCCTTTTGAATTCAATCCCTGGCATTGGCTGTATTTAAAATGTTTAAAACTAGAGATGGCATCAGGAAAACTATTCATGGTTAAGTAGCGCTATTTATTTCTAGACTTGGTCGATGTGATAAGGGAATCACAAAGTTTCAATGCAAGATCAGGTTGTCATTAATATCACATCTGCATTAAAATGCTCTTACAAACTTGACCAATGTTATTTTTGTAGGCATCCTCACTATCACTGACAGTAACAACCGAATTCTAGAAAGATTGAGGATGTTACGTTTTTCAACTAAAAGGGCAACGGATGAATCAATATTATTACTCACCAATGTTGCATTGAATATTAAAATCTTTGAGGATTGCACTAGGGGAGTGCTTTAATATCGATGTCTCACCAATGTTGCATTGAATATTGAAATCTTGGATTGTAAAGTGGCCTATGGGTCATTGATTGTCACTAGCTAGAATGCATTCAAAATTAAGGATGTCAACTCATAGGCATTAAAATTATGTTTTTGCCCAAATTAGGAGATCATTAATGCTTGATTTAGACTTACCATGTAAAATTCCACAAAAGGGAAACTCTTGCATTAAAAGTTATCATTTGAGAACATTTGTTTTGTGTATTCATTATGACAACTTATCATTAATTTATTAAGATGAATTTCATTCCTAAGTGCCTAACCTTTTGAACTTCTTTTTTCTATATAGGTACATGGATAAAGGTTGAAATCAAGATGTTGACAACAAGGTTCAAACATCAAGATTGAAGTTGAAGGTTGAAACTAAAGGTTGAAGGAACAAGGTTAACATCAAGGTTGAAATCAAAGTGGACATTTGAAGACAAGTATTTAAATTGAATGAAGGTTAGCGTTGGAGGTTGACATCAAACGAAAACAAAGGCGAAGTGGAGTTGGAAATTATATTTTGAAACCAAAACTTGAAAAGCATTTTTTAATGCTTGCTTCAACAATCTTGGAGCTTCCACTTACTACCCTTTTTTTCTGTTTTTAGCTAACTCACCTTTCGATTTGGGCTTAAAATCAATCAATGACTTGATCTTTTCAAAGTTGGTTAAAATTGAATCTTAGATACTTACTAGATTTCAATTTGGGTTAAAACTGGACAAGGCAAACTTCACATTTCAATTGGTGCTTTTAAAACGAACTCATCATTGCTTTGAGGAATTTAAAATTGAACATGTGTACTTTGTGTTTTGTAAACTTTTTTGCAAAGTAGTGTCATTTAAAAGGGCGTATGCGCTTCTCTCGCGCTTCACGACGATCTTGAGAATCAAAAGTCATTTTGATGACCCTAAGTTGCATAAAAGATTGCCTCCACACTTCAATTTGGGATCTAAAATTGAACAAAACATGTGAGTGTGAGCACGATATATTGCGGAGGTTCTCCCCTTTGTTTTTCAACAAAGGTTGTGTGAACGACGGGATATGTTAGCTCACTATGGTTTATCTTAGAGGGCCTGCCTTGTGGGAAAAAGTACTCACCCAAGGGAACGACCCAACTGGTATATAAGTGTGGATATTGGAACAAAGGCCAATATCACGAGGATTATTCCGACGAGATGGACAGCAATGGACTCTCGCCGATGTTGGATAATCCCCCACGAACGGAATGCCCGAATTAGAACCCCTTGTTTAGAAATTGGCCAAAACCTTGTCTATCTTGTTGGTGCAAAAGGTCATGTCCTTTGAAGCCGCCCCACGTAACATGCGGTCTTGTTGTGGAAATGGAAAGTATGCCATGGGAGATTCATGGGTACTAATGCTTGGCTGACCCGAATAAGTGAGTGCCGTGGAGGGGAGCCAGTGTGGTCAAGCATTTAGCCATTTGCACAAGATATGCGCAGCTGGATTTATCCAAGTGGGAACCCAACAAGGTATTGTCTCATCAACCTAGGAGTGTAAAAGTGCTTGGAAAAAACACATTGCTTGATCTTCAAAACATTTGGAAAACGAACATTCACAAGAGCCTCAAATTTCAAACACCTTGGAGGAAACAAATACCTTTGATGAATTTAAGCACTCTTGCTTTCCCTAGGGATCATATCCTTAGAGGTTTCTAAGTGTACAAATTCTACCATCATTTGTTTCTAATAAGGATAAACATAAGGAACTTTTGCCCTATTTTCCTCGATTTTCGCATAAAGGACCTTGTGGGATGAGAAAGAGAATGGGACACTAGACATATAGTTTGAAAACCTAAGCAAGCAAGTGTCTTGGATAAAAAGAACCTCATTTAACCAAGATAAAAGATATATTTGATTACACATGTGTTTTCTAACATGATCAAAATCCCAAAACTGAAGATCAAAAAGCTTAGTCTGAAAGCTAGTGAGGAGCATCTTGAGATCCTGAATTGTTTGAAAGGTTTACTTTCCTCTCATAGGAAATATAGCATGTTCTTCAACACCGAGGTCTTGTAAGAAGAAGTGTTATTCTAGGTCAAGTCTAGGATCAAATTCAATCACTTTCATCCATCTCTCAACCATCAACATCAATCGAATTTCCATTTCAACAACAACTCTTGGAAACTTTGTAAACATTTGTTATGCTAAACTTCTAGGCTAAATCAAATCACTTTGTTTGACTTAACACATCTAGTCAAACCATCATCTTATACACGAGTTCACTCTTGGATAAAACAACTTCCTAGAGTTTTACGTTTACATTCATCATATTTTGTTTGACTTAACACATCTAGTCAAACCATCAATCCAATCACGATCAATCAAAGTCCTAAAAGTTTTAGCATTTCTTTCAAAGTTTCTTTAAGAGTTCCATTCATCCATATCACTCATCTTCCATTTATCTCATCCTCATCATCGCTTTGATCCTTCAATTATCCTAGTTCTTTGCTTCTTTGAACTTAAGGTTTAGACCGATCTAAAGGATTAGAGGTTCATCTCTTACATTCTTGAAAATTGATCTTCATTTTATGGTTCAAACTTGATCTCAACACAAGAGGGACATGGAATATAAATTTAATCCATCCATCATGAGCAATTTGATTCAACCAAACTATCCAAGCCTTGCAATACCATTTGATTTCCAAAGCTTGTACAATGCATACATGGGAGCATTATCTCATACAAACATCAATGGTACAACGAATGTGAGTATGCCCGATCCAAAGTTTGGAACACATTTCCCAATGATAGATTCAAATCCAAGTCCAAATCTGCAAATCTATCAACCAAACACTCAATGCATGAGTTTTCCAAACATCATCCCACCAAATCCATACATACCAAGTGCAACTTTACCAAACATGACCATTTCAAATCCACACTTGGTAAACTTTGGGGTCGACATATTTGCAAATCCCCCTAATGTTGTTCAAAATCCTAGCAATATATTGGCAACTCTATATGTTGATTCAAGTCAAGGTAACACCATGCAAAATCAAAGTTACCTAAATCCAAGCAATATGATTCCCAACCACAACAATATTCAATTTCAATCTATCATGCCAAATCAAAACATCATACCAAATCATCCCATTTTTCCATTGATATCGCAAAAACAGATGGAAACCATCCAAGCAACCCCAACAATCAACACCATTCCCATTCCACCACCACTGCCAAAATACAACACAACCAATTCATTCTCCATCATGTTGCAAACCGCTCAAGAAGCTTCCCGCAAAAAGACACTCCAAGCCCAACAATCTGCACAAACTCAAGCACAAGCGGCTCAAGTAGCCCAACAAGCGCAAGCGCAAGCAGAATTCTACGCACTATTGCAAACAATCCAAGAAGAAGTAGCACAACAAAGAGCCCAACAAAAAGCTTTGTTGGCACAAAAACAACATGACGAACAACAAGCGTTGTTGGCTCAGCAGCAAACGCAGGCCTTACCCGCTCAACAAAGCTTGCAACAGATTCCCACCGCAATTGTTGAAAACAAAAATCAAGATCAATCTATCAATAAGCACTTTGAAGATGTTTCAACCTTGACCAATGATCAAATCAACATACACCAAGAGCTACTTTTCAATTATGATCAAAACTCACCAACGATGCCCAACAATGATCAAATTCAAGAAATATCAACATCACTTGATCATATGGTTGAAGACATTGGTAATCTCTCTTCCACAATTGTTGAAAACAATGTTCAAAATCTTGAAGATGCTTCTACCCAATCCAGTGATCAACTCAACATTCGTCAAGAGCCACTTTTTAGTGATCTATTTCAATATGTGCTACAATTATTTGATCCCATTGACATAATCTACGATCCGTCAACCAATGATCATATCGAAAAATTTTCTACATCGCCTTATGAGTTAGAGGAAATATCTCAAGAACGTATTCCAAAGCATGATCAAAATATTCCATCAAGGCCTAGCAATGGTCCCTCCCAAGGCATATTGACATCCTTCGACCTTACGATTGAGAATAGTGAAAGAATCTTTGACACTAAACTTAATCCAAATCCATTCAAAGAACAAGTGGATATTAATCCACTTCCCATGCCTAAGGACGATGTCCAAGAACCCCTTGTAGACAATCCATCCTTTGAAATTGACCCATGTCAAGAACTTGATCAAAATCATGGCAAAAGCAATTCCAGAATTAGTCAAAATCAAGAATTTGTATCTCCGAGATACTACAATGATCTAATGGGCACTCTTTTATCTATACAAGATGCCGCAAATGATGACCACATCCACATAGGACATACTCCTCCATCTACCCATGAGATGCTTTCTTTGGATGGACACGTAGATGATCTTCAAAAACAAGAGTCTCATACTCTTCAAATCATTACCAACAAACAAGAGTCTCCTACTCTTAACATTTGTACACATGATCAAGATGTAGACAAATACAAAGACATATCAGAAATGGATCATGAAGAAGGCTTGTACATAAGTTGTGAATCAGAAACATCCTATGAAGTGAGTCATGAGGAAGACTTTTGTGTAGACAGCGAAGCATCAACACTTCTTGAAGAAGCACTACAATCTGATATGTCACAAGATCAAGCCAAAGAGATCAATTAGGAATTCATCCCACATGCAGAAGATTCTATCACTTATAAAGTCGGATGACTCACCTTTCTTAGAGCAAGCTATCTCGTCAATAAAGAAGCTGACACTTTTGAAGATCCGCCACAGAGCAGAGAAGGATTAGCACCTTGTTTCCAAGGTAAATCATATCCTATGGCAAATAAAATGTTTCAACAGATGAATTATCAAGGCAAAGGATTGGGCCTACATGAACAGGGTATCCTAGAACCTGTGCATATTATCGGCAATCCTAAACGTCAAGGCCTTGGTTATTCGACAATCAAGGAATATAAACATATCAGTGATACCTCCACAAAACTGGGGGCAACTTCGTCTCGAGCAAACGTCAACATAGGGAGCACAAAGGATCCTTATGATGAAACCAATGCCAATACTACAACCCGCCATGTCATAAATCTTCATCCACCCATCACCCCATCCACAAATTGGGACCAACGTCAAAAGAAAGATTTGAATCAAAGGATGAAGCATGAAGGACAAATCAAATACAAGTGGATACCAAAGATTACAAAGAAATATTATCCCTATCAAACTCCATCAGTCAAAGAAAGTATGGGGCAAAATAAAAATGGGGCAAGTATCCATCAAAGATTTCCACAAAGGAAAAAGCAGGCTTCTCAAGCAACGTACAAAGTGTATCAAGTAGTTGGTCCTAATTCCATGCACACTTTCGTATCCACCCACCATTGCTCATCTTCCCAAGTTTGGAGAGTCAAAGGTTCCAAACTAACAACCAATCCATCTTTTATACCTAAACACACTCCATCCACACCTCCACGCATGATATCCAATTCTCACATTGACCATGTGTTGGCAACGACCCTTCATCATAAGGATTCAGAAGGCACCCTATCGTGATGTGCGCACAAAGATAGAGTTAACTCCGGTATCAGCAAAGCAGATCAAGGATTTCAAAAGTTGCATTCAAGTGCACGTATCTTGGCAAGACAACTTCTACAAGCAGGATATCAATGGCACATTATGACAGAAGCATCAACATCAGCACCACCAAGTGGTTCAGCATCAGCTTAAAATCTCTCAGAAAATACAAAAAAAATCAAAAAATGTCCTGAAAAAATGGTCACCTTGATGAAAACCTGGCAAACAGGCGTCTTGGTGACAACAAAAAAAAAAATAAAAAAATCCAAAAACAAAAAAATCAGAAAAAGGATTGAAAACAGTAAAGAAAAAAATCGTCCTCCAGCGAAAACCATTTCGGTGGTGCTTTGGACAAGTACCATGATGAAAACCTAGCAAACAGGCGTCATGTGTAGAATCAAGCATCTATGTGCGCCAGTTCACAAGAAAGCATCTTATCACATCCATAATAAAGCCACATTCCATCCATATCATCCGTTCATCCATGAACCATTTATCCAATCCATTTTCCATCTGCATCCATACTCCAAGTTATCTTGATCTTGGAAAATTTTGGTGCACACTTTACAGTTGCTTATGGTAGACATCTTGACATGGGTCATTTTCATTGATCCCATCCTACCCAACGCTATTTGAACCTTGAACCACTATCCAAAGGCGCATCCGCTTTTTGAACACCGTTATCTTATCGCAAGATAATCCATATCCATTCATATCCAAGAATCCACCCATCGGTTCAAACATTTCATTTACATCTCTCAGGAGATCTATATCTTCACACATGTGTGATCCGAAATTGGTGTGAAATCAAATTGATCAAAGAATTTGTGAACCAAAATCCAAATCACTAGCCCATGGCATATTTTGATAAGAAAGACATTCCTTATCAAGCATTATCCTTCATCGAACATCAATCCAACAATCCATATCAGTTCATCTAATGCGCACATCTGTGTCACATCAAATCATCAAAGCTATTTTGTTCCAAATCAAGCTTCATCAATCTTGATCAATCGAATCCAATCAATCATCATCTTGTTTGACTTAACACACTTAGTCAAACTATCATCTTGTGCACGAGTTTACTCTAGGATAACACAACTTCCTTGGGTTTACAAGTTCATTATCATCACTTTGTTTGGCTTAACACACTTAGCCAAACTATCAAATCATCACCTTGTTTGGCTTAACACACCTAGCCAAATTATCCTTTTTGTACGAGTTTACTTCGGGATAACACAACTTCCTAAAAGCTTACGAGTGCATTATCACTTTTGTTTGACTTAACACACTTAGTCAAACTATCTATCCATCAGTCTGATTGATCAACATTAAGCTTGGTTTTCAACAAAATCCCAAAACAAAGCACTGATATCATCACATATCCATATCCAAATTGTCAAAACTCATCAAAAATTCAAAAACATTCAAAAAATTCAAAATATCAAAAACATGTCAAAAATCTGAAAAAATCAAAAATAGAGTCACCTTGTCGAACTACGTCATCTCTGAGCTTGAACGTAGGCAAGGTTGATCTTTGATCATCCCTCGAGACAGTTGCGTCCATCGCATTAGCATCCGTTTGCCCATCTAGTTAGGCGTCCGTCGCATTGGCATTCGTTTGCTTATCTTTTCTTTTACAATCAAGTCCGTCCTTATGCGTCCGTCGCATTGGCAATCCATTTGCCCATTCATTTATGCGTCCATCACATTGGCAATCCATTTGCCCATTTATTTATGCATCTATCGCATTGGCAATCCGTTTGCCCATTTATTTATGCGTCCGTCGCATTGGCATCCGTTTGCCCATCTAGTTAGGCGTCCATTGCATTGGCATTTGTTTGCTTATCTTTTTTACATTTAGGTCATTCTTTATGTGTTCGTCGCATTGGCATCCATTTTCCCATCTATCTCATCCGCAGTCAAGTCAATTGACAAAAAATCCAAAAACATTCATAAAATCTTGAAAATACCAAAAAAAACATTTGTAAAATTCTCAAAATTCCAAAAAACAGCCTCAAAACATTTGAAAAAACCAAAATGGTGCATCCATTTCATCTCGCTTTCACCTGTGATTGTCATCACTCATAATAAAGCATCGTCATTTTCACCCTTTGGTGAGTTAGTCAGAAGCAAGTTTAGCAGGTTCTAAAGTGAACACCTAATCGTCAAAGTCTCAAGTCTAGATCCGTAAGTCAACAAGTTGGTCAACTCAGAGTATCAATAGCTTATCACCCAATCAGTCCTACCAAAACCCTGATCACTACATGTCCTAGGATGAAGCTTTCCCACGATGGACATAAGCATCAGGTACCCCACATTAGTTTAGCCTGGCTAGCGATACGAAGAACATTAGCTTGTTTATTTACTTTATCTTGGTCTTGTTGACTTATCTTATTTTGCGCTCATTCCAAGGACCTCTCGATGATGCCTAAACAAAATAGGTTTAGAGAGAAAGGAATGGGGCAATGATCATTATCTTTTTATCTTTTGTGCTTGTTGGATGTTCTTGTAAAATAACTTGGCGAATACTTTCTTTGTTGGGTCCGTCCTAGCAAGGTTTCTGTATGTCAAGTGTGAACAAGATCACTCCTATCTGATTGTCGAGTCAGAGTCCATCACACTAGGCGCAATGCCATCCTAGTTCTTAATACCTTGATGCATCACCCCTATGTGTGTTATCAAACATAAAGAAAGTTACGCTCTTTATCTCCCATTCCTGGATAAGCAATACATCATCTTTCATCATCATCTCTAATAAAGTTGGCTTGTTGAACTTCTGCATCTTCTTGGATTCAAGGGTTGATCCCTCTCATTCTTCTATCCTCTCTTGTTCTTCCATCCTCTTTCACTCTAACAATGCATCCATCTTGCATTTGCACTCTCATCCTGCATAATCATGTCATATCATCATCCATCTCATCCATCTCACAGGCATTGCATAATCATTTAAAGTTGTTTACGATAATATAAATTTGTTATCCTAAGCATCTTCCAAACATCTCATTTTCATCATCATTATCATATAGTCTAACCATCCTTACATCCATTTTGAACCTCTTTGTCGCGAGATCCACCTCAAATTGTATCTTTTCGCTCGATCTCTCGAGGGGGCAATGTACTAACGTACTTATTTTCTACTGGGGCATCCGAAAAAACCAAAGAATTTTTTAATTTCGATGCCGACAACATCATTCTTTGAACCAATGCAACGAGTACATTGCTTCAAAGAGGGGCAAAATGTAGACATCCAAAAATAACATTATGCATTCCACTGTAACTAACATCATGCATTGTTTCTTCTACTAATCAATTAAAGCAATTTATTGATTTAATCCTAAGGTTCATCAAGCTTAATTAAATAAATCAAATTATTTAATTAAGTTCCTAAGGTTCTTCTTATTTGATTTAATAAATCAAACTGATTTAAAATCAAATATCAAATCCCTAAAATCCCCTAAGTTAATTAATCTAAATTAATTAACTTCTAATCATGATTAGCATTCTCTAGCTTTTGACTCAACTAGAGTCAAATCTAAACTCCTAACTAACCCACCCACTTGCATCAATAAATCAATTTATTGATTTATTAAAAAGAGTTATTTTCCCTCAATAACTCTCATCTTTGACTTTTTTGAACAAAGATTATTCCCCCCAAAACCCTCAACAACATGCATTTATTGACATTTTTCAAATTTGAATGGGCACATTGGCCAAAACTTGCACAAGATTTGACCAATCCCATCATGCCAAGTGGCTCTATTCTATTGAAGGGGATTTAGTCCCACATTGGCTAAACTTGGCCTCTCTTCTCTCAACTTCTTCTATAAAAGCAATGCATCTTCTCTTATTTTACAAGACTTTTTGAAGGTATCTAAACTATAGCAACTTGAGCTCATAGCAACTCATTGTCTATCTCATTTGGCTTAGAAAGGGATTGGGAAAGGGCTCTCTCACATCTTCATGGAGGGCACCAATCCATCATAGAATAGGTTGTATTTCCTTTTCTCCATGCATGTTTGGTTTAGCTTTAGCATTTTGTTTGGAGTAAATGAACTATATTATTCTATGAAGATGGCTGAATCTACACAATCAATGTGTAAAATTTCACCATCCTACATAAATTATTACTAATAATTATGATATTTCAAATTATATACTAATTTTATTATTTTATTTTGATGTTTTATTGAACATATTTTAACATTAAAGTATAACAATAAAACCAATTTGTTAATATCTTATTATTATTTTACTCTGACGTATTACAATCTTTGATGTGTAATGATTATAATATTTATTTATTTATTATTATTTTTTATATTAAGTTATTTAATACTAGAATGTAATAAAAATAATCTGCCTATATATTATTATTATATTTGTTATTTCATATTTATATATTGATATGGTACACATTTATTTTATATTTCATATTAATATTGTTATTTATTTTATTTATTAATTTATTTGTATTTTAACACTTGGTCTTTATGGTATTGCTATTTCGGGGACATGACAGAGGGGGATAGAAATAAAGAGGGGACAAGAATGAGAGAGGAAGAAGGCGGTAGGAAAAAGTAATACAAAGCAGGGGAGAGAGATAAAGAGGGGGAAAGATAAAGAGATAGAGATAGGGAGGGAGAAACATGGATTGTGTGTGTACATGAGTGAGAGAGATATGGAGAGAAAGATAGGGAGGGGGTGAGAGAAACAAAGAGAGGAGAGGAGAGAAGTAGAGAGATATAAAGAGAGGGTGATAGAGATAGCGAGAGGGAGGGATAGGAATAGAAAGGAGAGATAGATAGATATAACTTGGGAAAGATAGAGGGGGTGAGAGAGATATAAATATAAAGAGAGGGAGAGATGGAAGGAGAGAAGAAGATAGAGAGGGAGAAATAGGAATAGAAAGAGGGAGATAATGAAAGAGGGGTAAAGAATGAGAGATGAAGAAGGTGATAGAGACAAGTAGTATAGAGAGGGGAATAGAGACAAAGAGGGGGCAAGAATGAGAGAGGAAGGTGACAGAGACAAGTAATAGAGAGAGGGGGGGGAGATAAAGAGGAGGTAAGATAGAGAGATATATATAGGGAGTGAGAAATAGGGATTGTGTGTGTGTATGAGTGAGAGAGATATGGAGAAAAAGATAGAGAGGGGGATAGATGTATGTAAATAGATAGAGAGGGGGTGAGAGAAACAAAGAGGAGAGAGGATAAGTAGAGAGATATACAAAGAGAGTGATAGAGAGAGGGAGAGATAGGGATAGAAAGAGGGAGAGATAGGAATATAAAGGGAGAGATAAGAATAGAAGGGAGAGATAGATAGATAGATATGCATAAAAATGGAGGTAGAAAGAGGGAGACAATGAGAGAGGAGGAGATGGAGAGTGAGGAGAGAGAAGTAGAGAAATAGAGTGAGGAGAGAGAAGAAGATGCATAATTGAATTGAATCTATCAACTCTCCATTGAGCCCTTTGTTGCATGAACAAAATCATTTTATAAATGGCCTAACAATTGAACTCGTGTTCTACACAAATGTATGCAAAAAATAGACTAAAATTTTCATAACTGACCTTCCATACTGCTTTGTTGTACCCATTTCACACCAATATGTGATCGCTAGTTTTATTTATATTAAATATTCATTATAACACTAAATTATTAAGATAAGGTAAGCTTAAGTAAGATAATTTGTAGTTATGTGAGACAAAATGACATGACACTTAAAGATACATAATTAATTTTTAAAATGACACAACTAATAAAAATTGACTTGTTTATTTTATATTCTAAATTCTAATTATGTATGTAACTATTTTTATTTCTTTAATACATATAACATTATTTTATAGATAACAATTACACACTAGGGGAGAGGAGTCGATACGTAGGCGGGGGCCCGAACGTGCGATGGGACATGCGCTCATTGGGGCCCACACTTATACGCTGGTCCTCCACAACGTAAGCTTAATTTCATCCATAGATAGGCTTGATCACATCAAACATAAATCAAATATAAAATGCACACAAGTTAGCATTAATTTAAAAACTTAACAAGTACATGGTGACACCCAAACATGATGAAGTGTATATAACTTGTATCTGACATTGAACAAGTCCCATTCTGACATGGAATAAAAACATCCCAAACATTAAGACATGCACCCTTCCCCGTAAACTATTAAACCCAACTTTCACACCAATGCAGGCGTCACTTTCACATTAGTCACAACTACAGAAAATAAACAAGGTGCCAAGTCAACAACTTTGAAACCCATCCGACCCATTTTTGACCGACTGGCGAACCCATTACAAGATTGTTTCCCATCGTAGCATAACCAAACCAACATGCAAATGCATTCGCCTGTCCCGTATACCATGAGATCTACAACATGTATCAACTTCAATATGTCCCATCTTGCCAAGTAGGGTGCGCACGTAGTGGAGCCAAACGCAAATATCCCACCTGTATCCATTTAACACTCCTGTAAGGCCGCCATTATTCAAAACAAAAACATGGAAACAATTTCAAATAATCCACCAAAGCAATCAAGTCAAGAATTAAAGGTTGAACTCAATCAAATCTCCAATTCATATGAAACGGAACTCAAATTCAAAAGAGGACAGCAATTTATTTCACCACACCAAACAACCACAAATCAAATTCAAATAATTCCCAATTTAAATAGCCATGAAAACCAACAAGTATTTAGTTATTCTGCAGTGAGCGACATAAGAAAAGGAGTGACAAGCACAAAATTGAACGAGTTAACATCAAGGGGAGGCAACAACTCAGATTCCAGAGCACCAACATCCATATTGTACCAGATTTTCCTTTTCACACTTTTTCTTCATTACAGCCATTAACAACATCCATATTGATCTTCATTACACCCATTACAATCATATTATATGTTTCTTTATGTATCGGTAGGGTTTATATTGCAAATATTGCAGTCATAGGTTAGCATATGTGTTCCATATGGTTTATAATGCATATATTACAGTCATGGTTTACCATTTAAGGCTTTCCCTAGGGTTTATATTGAAAATATTACAGTCATAGTTTACCATCTCTATTTCCCTAGGGTTTATATTGAAAATTTTACAGTCATAGTTTAGCCTTTCTGTTTCAGTAGGGTTTATATTGCAAATATTACACTCATAGTTTAACATTTTTGTTTGATAGGTTATGCATTATCATTCACTCTGATTTTCATGTGTCTCAATGGTTCTGCATCATCATTCACACTTCTTATCGTAGTCTCATAGGTTTTGCATTATCGTTTATATGTTACATATTGGTCATGGTTTACCATTTCTGTTTCAATGGTCTTGCATTATCATTCACTCTGATTATCTTATTCTCATAGGTTTTGCATTATCATTCACTCTAGTTATATTATTCTCACAAGTTCTACATTATCATTGACTCTACTTAGCATAATCTCACAGGTTTTGCATTATCATTCACTCTAGTTATCTTATTCTTCTTTCAGTTCTACATTGTCATTCACTCTGGATATCTTATTCTCATATCTTCTGCATTATCAGTCTCTAAAGCATCTATTGTTCAAACATGAGTGTGGTTTTCACTTTGCTGTGCATGAGAATGTTAATGTTGTAAATGCTTAAGAGATATGAGATGTTCTTAAACTCTAAATCCCTTGCATAGCTTTTAATTTTGTGCTTCTTACTCCTCTACTTCCTTATGTTGCTCACTCCAGAATAGATAACTCAAGATAACAAACTCTTGTTACAAAAGATAATCTCAATTGAAATGCAAGAAACTAAAAAGATAACACATACACAAACTAAATAATCTTCTATTCAAGCATCACTCTCTTCATACATATAAAGATAACTGTTAAAGCATTTGTGTTTCATAGTTTACCATTTATCTTTCCTAGGTTTTGCATTATCATTTACTCTGGTTATAATATTCACATATGTTCTGCCTCACAAACTAAAAGATAACACACACACAAACTAAATAATCTTCTGTTCAAGCATCTCTCTCTTCATACATATAAAGATAATTGTTAAAGCATTTGTGTTTCATAGTTTACCATTTATCTTTCCTAGGTTCTACATTATCATTTACTCTGGTTATCATATTCTCATATGTTCTGCATCACAAACTAAAAGATAACACATACACAAACTAAATAATCTTTTGTTCAAGCATCTCTCTCTTCATACATATAAAGATAACTGTTAAAGCATTTGTGTTTCATAGTTTACCATTTATCTTTCCTAGGTTTTGCATTATCATTTACTCTAGTCATCATATTCTCATATGTTCTGCATCACAAACTAAAAGATAATGCATACACAAACTAAATAATCTTATGTTCAAGCATCTCTCTCTTCATACATATAAAGATAATTGTTAAAGCATTTGTTTTTCATAGTTTACCATTTATCTTTCCTAGGTTCTGCATTATCATTTACTCTGGTTATCATATTCTCTTATGTTCTGCATCACAAACTAATTATTCTTTTGTTCAAGCATCACAACACTCTCTTCATACATATATAGATGTATTTCATAGTTTACCATTTATGTTTAATAGGTTATGCATTATCATTAACTCTGCTTATTCTCTATGTTCTGCATTACAAAGTGATTGTTTTTCTGTTCAAGCATCACTGTTTTGATTCTAATTATTCTGTGTAGATGGCCAAGGGAAATGCAGTGGTGACCTATACTGGGAACAAAAAAGAAAAAATATCCATGACAAGGTTGCCTACCGAGAAATGAGGATGCAAATTCCCCCCTGAAATAGATCATGTTGCACAAGTAGATGAGGTTTCTACTCCTCAAATACCACAGATTGAGGTTACTACACCTCAAATACCGCATAAGGTAAAACAAATACAAAATTTGTGGTCTGAGGATGACATGAAAAAGGCATGCTATGATGTTGAAGAGAATGACATGTTGATAAGGGGGGATTCCAAAAAGTGGTCAATCCCAATAGCCACACTGTCCAAATAGCTAGGGGGTCTAACAACAACTTCCAAGAAAGTTCTACCAACAGTCCTCACAGAAGAGGAAGAAAATCTTATTGTCGAATGGTGCGAGCAAATGGCTGATATTGGTCATGGTCTTGAGATAGTCAATCTTAAGTCTGAGGTTGCTCAAATATGTCAAAATAGGCCAAACCCTTTCACCAATGGCTTCCCAGGGAAGTCCTGGTGGACAGGCTTCAAGCACAAAAATCCTCAACTCGCATTATGAACTGCTAAAGGCCTAGACAAAGATAGGGCATTCAATCTTAGACCTGATGTTGTAGATGCATTCTACAAAACACTGTCTATAGCATACAAAGCCATGCCATATGGCCCTGATCGCATATGGAATTGCGATGAAACTAGCATCCAAGAAGGCAAAAATGGGTCCATGAAGGTGCTCGCTAGAAAAGGTAGTAGGAATGTATCTTACATTATCCCAAAGAGCCGTGAATGGATAACCATTCTATGTTGTGTCAATGCTACCGGGCAGAGCATTCCAAGATTCTACTTGTTAAAGGGGAGTGTGAACATAGATAATTACATCATAGATTGTGAACCAAGTGCTTGCATGGCAGCCCAGCCACATGCATGGATGACCAAAGAATTGTTCATAGATTGGTTGACCCACTTCAAAACCTCAATTCCAGGTGATGTCTCACCCACGAATAGGGTCTTGCTGATCTTTGACGTCCATGGAAGGCACATAGCACTCAAAACCATCTAGGAAGCAAGAGATATCGGTATAGATTTGTTAACATTGCCATCACACACATCACATAAGCTACAACCATTGGATGTGAGTGTGTTTGCACCTTTCAAAGCTTACTTCAAATCAAAACGTGGAGAATTTTTGTCAAGGTTTCTAAACATTGAAGTGAGGAGGAGAGAACTTGCAATGTTAGGCAACAAAGCAATGAAAAGAGCTTTGACAGTTGACAACATCAAGGCTGGGTTTAAATGGACTGGTATATGGCCACCGAATCCTGATGCACTTGTCAACGACATGCATCCGAGTGATACATTTGTGGTTAGCGAGGATGCTGACGCAGTTGAAAAAATTCTTAGCCTTTCTGGACTTGGTGTGTCAAGTGATGATGTCACAGTATTGCAGTCCACTTTTCTAGATGGACACATGTAGCCTGCAACAGAAACATAGCACTCACCTGATACATGTCCTGTTGAATCAGTTGCACAAGTGGTTGTTAATGAACACACCCCTCCCATGGTGGACAGGGTCGTTGATCAATTGAGCAAAATTTTAGATCTTCCATCACAATGAAGCCAACCATCCTGGTTGGTTGAGGGAGCAATGAACTTGGGCATTGATTTGAAAGTCCCAGAACAACAGGATACCTATACTTTTCCATCACCACCACCAGAAATTGACCTTTCTCAAGTTGTCCATTACTATGCTCCTTCTTGCAATTCAGATTTGCAAGCCAATGAAGATGTACCGCAGGGCTCATAGGTAGTCGAGGAGGTCATTGGAAAACAGTCAGATGGGACACAAGAAACACAAACAATTATGCACATCAGCAAGTTCCTCAAGTTTCCTGTGCACACTATCCGTCAAATGAAATCCAAAGCAGGTGCAATTCGGATCAGTAGACAGTCTCAATTGTTGACAATAGATGACTACATGAGGCTGTTAATGGAACAAGAGAAAAGGAAGAAAGAGGTGGAGGAGATAAAAGCAAGAAAGAGACAACAGAATGTAGAGAAAAGGGATGCAAGAATTGTGGCTGCCGAGTTGAAGGAGAATGCCAGAATTGAGAAGGACATACTACGAAAAGAAAAAGAGTAGTAAAAATTACAACAAAAAAAGGATAGAGATGCAAAAAAGGAGCAAGAGAGGCTTCACAAGGAACAGGACCGAAAGGAAAAAGAGATTGAGGAGGCAGAAAGGGCTTTACAGAGAGAGAGGCGGTTAAGGAACACTTCTAATCCATTGTCTCAAAGTAATGGAGTCTTCCGTGATATTCTCAACATTAATATCCCTCAGTTCTCCATAGCAATGAATTATTCAAGCCTCTCCCAATCTGACTTCAGGGACAGTCAATATCCATATCAATTTGGCACTCGGGATGTACAAATGTCTTCACCACTACCCCCAACACATGTCACTTGCACCCAATTTACCACTCCAAGTCCCACTCATGTATGCAGCAATCCCCGTCGATTGGAAGGGGATGAAAACATGGCAATTGGCACCCCAACCAGCCAAGATCCTTTTCACAACAGCAGCAGCTAGATTACAAATGCTAGTTTCATAGACTTTAGAAGTATTGATATTTACAAATGCACCGAAATTGTGGACAGTTGTAATTTTTTGATAAGTACAGATTGATCGTTATTATTATGTTTTGTGAAGTAATTTGATCATATTCGAAAAAGTGTTGTATGTAATTTGCAATGTATGCTTCTTCTTTGACATTTTTAAATATATGAGAATTACAGATGCATCATTTTTGTTTTGATTTGCAGTGTATTAGGATCATATTGCAATGTGTGTTCTATGAAATTTGCAATGTGTCACTGTTTTTGTTTTAAATGTTTGCTTCTTCATTGACATTTTGTCATTTTCTATTCCTTTTTCCAAATATTTTGCCAAGTGGAAGGTCCAACTTTGTCCACGCGTGGAAAAAAATGAAAAAAAGACCCATCGACCGATACAGACAAACCTCGGGTGCCACTACCTATGTCACTCGATGTGCGAAGGTGACAGCCTTGCCACGTCAACTCCTCCCAGTCCACCACCATAACAATCCACTACTGAGCATTTATCACTCGCCACCACTTCCTATTCCTATCGATTATCTGAATTAAATGTTGTCACCTCTCCTAATCTCCACGCCACCCCACAATTACATAGACATATCCATATGTATAGACATATACATATGCATAGATGGGCATATGCATATGTATATTCATAGACATATGCATATGTATATGCATACATATACATAGACATATGCATATGTATATGCATATACATATCCATATACATAGACATATGCATATGTATATGCATACATATACATAGACATATGCATATGTATATGCAGACATATACATATACATATACATATTAGACATATGCATATGTATATGCATACATATGCATATGCATATACATACATATATGTATACATATATGTATGTAGATATGTATATGCATATGCATATGTATATATATATAGATATATGTATATGTATATACATATACATATATCTATATATATATACATATGCATATGCAAATACATATCTACATACATATGCGTTTATTTCGAAACGAATTGCATTGAATGCTCCCAGTGCCTCGCTCTTCTCGCCATTCAACCAGCCTTTCATTTTCTCGAGTAAACATTCTGTCTTCACTTGCTCACCGGCACCTACTCGTTCCGTCGTCTGCAACCTTCACTGTCTCACAACAACCTGCAATGCTCGGAGACCATATCGTGTTTGGGTAGAAGCCGATATGGAGATGGGTAGATGCCAATTACCGAATGTCACCAACAGCTCCACTTCCGCCATGCAAGCAACGAACGGGTTCCATATACATACATATACATATGTATATATACGCATACATCCACATACATATACTGTATATGTATATATATATGCATACATACACATACATATG
Organism: Sequoiadendron giganteum; assembly: GCA_007115665.2. Classification (NCBI taxonomy): domain Eukaryota; kingdom Viridiplantae; phylum Streptophyta; class Pinopsida; order Cupressales; family Cupressaceae; genus Sequoiadendron; species Sequoiadendron giganteum. The sequence continues at coordinate 622,139,055 of CM021107.1, forward strand.
CATATGTATATAGATATGTATATGTATATGCATACATATACATATCATACATATACATATCTATATGTATATGTATGCATATGTATACACATATACATATTTGTATACAATTAAGTCGTGCAACTATTCTATCTTCTTTAGGTGCCATTGATGAATTTGGGGGTGTTAAATTTTTCATAGGTGATGGCAACCTATGCTGCATGAGTCCACAACTCCATTCAAATTATGAAGTTTTGCATAGGTAACCATGACAAGCTTTCACAAAACCAAGTCCCCTAAGTCATTCAAATACAAAGCTATGGTAATCTATGTGAAGTGCTACATAGGCCACACATGTATATACATAAAACATAGACATACAAATATACATATAGGTTATGCTTCATCAATTCAATCAACTAAGCAATAGAGACATGTTTTAGGGAGACTTAATTTTATGAACGCTCGTTTGATGGCAACCTATGTTGCATGGTTCCACAACTCCATTCGAATTGTGAAGTGTTGCATAGGGAACCATGACAAGCCTTCAAAACACCAAGTCCCCTAAGTCATTCAAATACAAAGCTATGGTAATCTATGTGAAGTGCTACATAGGTCACACATGTAATACATAAAACATAGACATACAAATATACATATAGGTTATGCTTCATCAATTCAATCAACTAAGGAATAGAGACATGTTTTAGTAGAGAGACTTGATTTTATGAATGCTCGTTTGATGTTAACCTATGCTGCACGGGTCCACAACTCCATTCGAATTGTGAAGTGTTGCATAGGGAACCATGACAAGCCTTCAAAAAACCAAGTCCCCTAAGTCATTCAAATACAAAGCTATGGTAATCTATGTGAAGTGCTACGTAGGCCACACATGTATATACATAAAACATAGACATACAAATATACATATAGGTTATGCTTCATCAATTCAATCAACTGAGCAATACAGACATGTTTTTTGGAGACTTGATTTTGTGAATGCTTGTTTGATGGCAACCTATGTTGCACGGGTCCACAACTCGATTCAAATTGTGAAGTGTTGCATAGGGAACTATGAAAAGCCTTCAAAAAACCAAGTCCCCTAAGTCATTCAAATACAAAGCTATGGTAATCTATGTGAAGTGCTACATAGGCCACACATGTATATACATAAAACATAGACATACAAATATACATATAGGTTATGCTTCATCAATTCAATCAACTGATCTATACAGACATGTTTTAGGGAGACAATTTTGTGAACACTCATTTGATGGCAACCTATGCTGCACGGGTCCACAACTCCATTCGAATTGTGAAGTGTTTCATAGGGAACCATGACAAGCCTTCAAAAAACCAAGTCCCCTAAGTCATTCAAATACAAAGATATGGTAATCTATGTGAAGTGCTACAGAGGCAAGCATGAAAGGCCTTGGGAAAACCAGGTCCCCTAAATACATGTTGTAAGAAAGCTTTAGTGCTCAATATTGATCTATGGTAATACATGTCAATACTTGAAGGTTTTCATGGCTATTTGACTTGGGAATTATTTCAATCTGATTGATGTTTGTTTAGTATGGTGAAATAAATTGCTGTCCTCTTTTGAATTTGAGTTCTATTTTGTATGAATTGGAGATTTGATTGATTTCAGCCTTTAATTCTTGACTTTATTGGTTTGGTGGATTCTTTGAAATTGTTTCCATGCTTTTGTTTTGAATAATGGCGGCCTTACAAGAGTGTTAAATGGATTCCGGTGGGATATTTGCATTTGGCTCCAATACGTGCGCACCCTACTTGGGAAGATGGGGTAGATTGAAGCTGATACGTGTTGTAGATCTCATGGTAGACGGGACAGGCAAATGCATTTTCCTGTTGGTTTGGTTATGCTACGATGGGAAACATTCTTGTAATGGGTTCACTAATTGGTCAAAGATGGGCCAGATGGGTTTCAAAGTTATTGACTTGGCACCTTGTTTAAATTAATGTTAACTTGTGTGCATTTTATATCTGATTTATGTTTGATGTGATCAAGCCTATCTATGGATGATTTTTTTTTTACATTGTGGAGGACCGGCGTATAGGTGCACACCATATAAAGTTGACACCCCCAAATTAATCAATGGCACATAGAAAAGATACAATTGTTGCAGGTCTAAATTTATGAATATAGACATATACATACACATAAACATAGACATAGACATAAGTGAATTAAACACGACTGTAGAGAAGTATAGGAAGAGGCAGCGAGTGATAAATGTGATGCAGTGGATTGTTAGGGTGGCTGACTGAGAGAAGTAGACGTGGCAAGGTTGTCCACTTAAGACCTCTTCACACATCTATACACACACACATTTACATATACAAATACATGTTTACATATAGACATACACATACACATATATATACACATACACATAAACATAGACATACACATACACATACACATACACATACACATACACATATACATACGCATACACATAGTCATCCACATACACATACACATACACATACACATACACATACACATATACATATTTACATATCCATACAGATTTACATAGATTTACATACACATACACGCAGACATAGACATAGACATACAGAAACACATACACACACAGACATTGCCATCATTGTGAAGATAAAATGAGAAGTTGCTAGAATGAAAGGCTGTAAAGTTGACAAGTGTGTGAGGCATTATTAGCATTGGATGTAGGTTGGCTCGAAAAATATGTAGTAGGTTGTGAAAGTAGTATATGTATATGTATATGTATATACACATATACATATACATAAATATATAGACATATTCATATACATATACATATACATAAACATAAACATATGTATATGTATATGAATATGTCTATACATATGCATATATATATATAAGTAAGATGCAAAGACCTTAAGCATATACACGTTGGATACACTTCATCAAGTTTGGCTGCCAGCATGTAATTGTTTTGTTTCAAAATAATTACAATTATGTGTGCATTTAATATCTGATATACATATCCATATGTCCATGTATATGTCTATCTATATGTCTATGTATATGTCTATGTCTATGTATATGTCTATGCCTATGTATATGTCTATGTCTATGTATATGTCTATGCCTTTGTATTTGTCTATGTCTATGTTGATGAAGCAAAACCTTAAAAAAATAGAACACCCCCCATATATTTCCAAGACACAAAATTAAGGTATAATAATTGGATGACTGATATGATGGAAAATAACCTATGAAAAATATAACACCCCCAAAATAACCAATGGCACCTAAGAAAAGATAGAAACATTTGTATTACAGACTTATTGAAGGATATAGGTTTTTTTTTCAATGTGATTTTGGGTGCATACGTATCAACTCCTATCCCCTAATACGTAAGTAGGGGCCCTAATGTGCTATGGGACATGCGCTCATTGAGGCCCACGCCTATACACTGGTCCTCCACAATGTAAGCTTAATTTCATCCATAGATAGGCTTGATCACATCAAACATAAATCAGATATAAAATTGATGGAGCATTACCCAAAATCAGAATCAATGATAATGCAAAACCTATGAGAAAACAGTAAGGAGAGTGAATGATAATGCATAACCTATGAGATTATGATAAGCAGAGTGAATGATAATGCAAAACATATTGAAAAGAGATATGATGTAATATAAGCTAGACAATTATTTGAGTTTTGCTTCCCCTTTGACATCAAATAGTTTCTTATTTTTTGTAGTTAGGATATTATTCTCACTATGTACCTGAGGTAGAGGATTAGTTGGTTGATTGTGATAATGAATTTTAGGTGAGAATAAGAGATTGGATGAGACTATCATTAAGACATGTTATAATGTTGAATCTAAATTGGGATACCCAAGGCATTAATAAGGATGAGTCTAATTGAATGGATAAAATATACTTCGATCATGTATAAATGATGTTCATTCTTGCTATCAATTTGAATAATAAGAATGTTAAACAAACATAGATGGGAGAACAATAGTTGCACTAAAGAGGAAAAATGGAATGGATACTAAAAGGACAACGTAGAAATAATTTTCTAAGGAAAAAAACTATAGATAGGATCCTCTTCATAGCTTTTATTTCTATCACATATGAGAATTGAGACCTATATGCTATGGGATCATATCCTTCCTTAATGAATCTCTAGTGGCCCTTATGGTTTATTGGGGCTTTCTGGTCCTATGTATGTCTAGTTGAAGTAGACATCATCTATTTTTTTCCCCAATTTACTTCCTATGGAGAATAGTTACTAGGCTTTAGTAAGATAGTTGTCTAGATGTATTGAGACACCAATCTTTTTGGTTTTCAAGTGTTTCTCTCCTCTATTTGTTTTTGTTTGGGAGGTGGGGGATCAATTTTAAACTCCCATTTAACATTCTTTCACAAAAAATATCTATATTTTCTTTTATCTCCTATCTTTATGTGAACTCAAATATTGATATTTTTATGCAGCTTGTATTGATTATCACATACTCCTGCTTGTTTCAATTATAACAGGTCTACTTAGCTTAGCTATGTTGAGTGCATTTTGGCTATGATTTCGGCATCATAGGATGTTAATATTATAGGCTTTTCATTGTTTCTCTCCTCTATTTGTTTTTGTTTGGGAGGTGGCTGATTTTCTGATAACAAAAATTTATGAGCTACATTAATTAAGCAATGCCTATTGTAAAACCATAAATCAAAATACAGTCATTTGACTAAAAATGATAATAGTAGCTGAAAATCAAAATCCATTGCAAATGAGCTGAAAGTTGAAATTACCAATTACAATCTAGGGTTTGTATGCATCTATATTTGTTGTTTTTAGATGATTTTTTTCCTACTGAATAGTCTTATTGGCAATTTGGATCTACTCATTATGTCCTGCCACGTGATGACACTAATGACTAATGAGTTGTTGATGGTAAATTCTTATCAAATTCTTTAAAAACTTGTATAGCAATATGTTGTATGAATAACTAAAACTATTTTAAAAATCAAATCTGAATGAGCACAACATTGCAATGTTGATTTAACAACAGTTCTATAATGCTTATACCCATTATATGAGCATAAGAAAGTATCAATATAGATTCATCGATGAAGACTAAAACATGTATGATGAAGAAATTGACAAGCCTACATGAGCTCGAACATCCAATTTAAATGATGAACTTGGGCAAGTTGACACTATACTTTTTGATAAAACCGGTAGATTGACTTGCAATTCAATGGAGTTCTTGAAGTGCTCCATTGCAGGTATTGCATATGGTGGAGGTTTGACAGAAGTGTAAATAGCAATGACATACACATACACATACACATACACATACACATGCACATACACATACACAGTCACATACACATACACATACACATACACATAGTCACATACACATAGACATACACATACACATAGTCACATACACATAAACATACACAAAGACATAGACATACCCATAGTCACATACACATAAACATATACATAGTCACATAAACATGTAGACATACACATACACATACACATACACATACACATACATAGACATAAACATAGACATAGACACACATGCACATGCACATGCACATACATAGACATAAACATAGACATAGACACGCATGCACATGCACATGCACATGCGGAAAGTATGAGAATACGAGAAGCAGAGTGAATGATAATGCAAAACCTATGAGAAAATGATAAGCAGAGTGAATGATAATGCAGAACCAGTGAGATTATGCTAAGCAGATTCAATGATAATGCAGAACGTATGAGAATATGAGAAGTAGAGTGAATGATAATGCAGAACCTATGACCAAACGATAAGCAGAGTGAATGATAATGCAGAACCTATGAGATTATGCTAAGCAGAGTGAATGATAATGCAGAACCTATGAGAATAAGAGAAGCAGAGTGAATGATAATGCAGAACCTATGACAAAACGATAAGCAGAGTGAATGATAATGTAGAACCTGTGAGATTATGCTAAGTAGAGTGAATGATAATGCAGAACATATGAGAATACGAGAAGTAGAGTGAATGATAATGCAAAACCTATGAGAAAACGACAAGCAGAGTGAATGATAATGCAGAACCTATGAGATTATGCTAAGCAAAGTGAATGATAATGCAGAACCTGTGAGAATACGATATGCAAAGTCAATGTCAATGCAAATCCTATGAGAATAGGATAACCTTAAACTATGACTATAAAATTTGTAAAATAAACCCTACCGAAACATAAATGCTAAACTATGCATGCTATATTCTCAAAATAAACCCTACTAAAAGAGAAATGAGGTAAATATGAGTGTAGTATTTGCAATATAAACCCTACAGAGCAAAACCCATATAAACAACGAACATTATTACATGTTGAAAGAAGAAAACAACCAACTGCATTAATATATTTAATATAAATAGAGCGATGCTTGAACAGAAGATTAATTTCCAAAGATTTAGTGTGTTTATGAACACAAATAATGCAGTGTTCATAAACATTAAACTTCAACAAAATAAACAAAATCTGCAACACCAAAAAACCAATAAAACAAAGCGAAATTGCAAACCAAACACAAACAGAAGGACAATGGCCAGCGTTAGTGAGCAAGCTCTCCTGGTTCAAACACGTGATGAACCCCTTTGTTGCTTGCGATGACCTTCATGGAGGCGAGGAACCCGTTCGTTGCTTGCATGGCGGCGAGGAACTCGTTCATGGTGGCAAGGAACCCGTTCATGACAGCAAGGAACCCATTCGTTGCTTGGATGGAAAAAGTGGAGCTACTGGCGACGTTCAGTAACTGGCATCTACCCGTCTCTATATCGGATTCTACCCAAACACGATATGGTCTCTAAGCATTGCAAGTTGTGGTGAGAGTGTGAAGGTTGCAGACGAAGAAATGAGCAGGTACCGGCGAGCAAGTTAAGATGGAATGTTTACTCGGGAAAATGAAAGGCTGGTTGAATGGCGAGAAGTGTGACACTGGGAGCATTCAATGCAGTTCATTTTGGAATAAACGCGACATGGCGTGGAGCTTAGGAGAGGTGGCAGCATTTATTTCAGACAGTAGATAGGAATAGGAAGTGGCGGCGAATGATAAATGCTCAATAGTGGACTGTTAGGGTGGCGGATTGGGAGGAGTTGACATGGCAAGGTTGTCACCTTCAGACATCGAGCCATGCAGGTAATGGCACCCGAGGTGCATCTGTATCAGTCGACAGGTCTTTTTTCCATTTTTTTCGACACGTGGACAAAATTGGACCTTCCATGTGGCAAATTATTTAAAAAAAAATTAAAATAATAATTTATTGTTTAATTAACCTTTTTCTCTAATGGGTTATTTTTTTAAAATGCTATTGGTCCATGTGGCTTGCCAATTAGACCATGCGGTTTTGGGTGCTTATATATCGGCTCCTCTCCCCTATTTATTAAAAACAAATCAAACCACATGTCATTGATAGAAGACTTTTAAACACGCAATTGACATAAATAGTAATTTTAAAATCATACGCAATTGATGGAGACTCTTGAAACAGTAAAAGTCTTTTAGATAAATTATTGCTTTTAAAACTGCACGCAATTGATACGACACATACTTTTCAAACAGTAAAACTGATCCATTGTTTCGTCTTCATTTCCCATCAAGTGTCTTGACGTATCCTATCCTTCCTCTATGTGAGGGAATGAGTTGTCAACTATTTAATGACAAATTCAATGAATCTGATTGTACAGTCATGGTAGTTTCTACATAGCAATTAATACGAATGGAAGTAAAAGCCGGCAATGTCTATATAGGTGACAATTTTCATTTTTTATCATATTTATTAATTAATTGAAAATAAAAAGTAAATGTATTTTTTATTTTCAATTAATTAATAAATACAATCAAAGGTGCAATTTGTCATCTGCATAGACAATTTTGAAAAAGCTGACATGATGTGCTCTTAGTCAGCAACGGCGGACTTTAACATCAAACACTAAGCTGACAGCTAAGTGTGTGGGCCCCTCTTTACTGCTACCTCTTTCCGTTTATGTTTTCACCCACATTGAATTGATACGATAAATGTTCGTTTCCACCCACTTTGAATTGTACCATCCCCTTAGTTGTGAAATTCTTACAAAAAGAGGTATATTATTGATTGATTTATGAATTTGGTAGTGTAGAGAGAATATATATAGTTTAATTTTTATGTGAGAATTTTTATTTTTAATATTATTTATTATTTTTTCTTATATGTAATTTGAATTATTTTTAAAAAGATTACTATTTAATATTTGAGTAATTTTTTATTTTATTTTTAAATGTGAAGATACCAATTTTAAAAAGATATATATCAATTTTTATACCTAAAATTCTTAAAAAGTAACATATAAGCATTTAATATTTGTTGTAGTTTTCAAAGTAAAATCAAAACAAAAGAATGACCAAAATAATAAATGATATATTATTCAAAAAACAAAACTGTAAAATTACATAACAAAAATAAAAAATCAAATAAAAGTAAAACTTCTATATGCACAAAATAAACTAAAATTAAAAAAAGCTCTATATTTTAATTTTTCTACAATACCAAATTCATAAATCAATACTAAAATATATTTTATCTATATCATAATTATTATTTACTACAATATGTATTAATCTCTATAAATGAAACTTTAAAAAACAATATATAAATATAATATTTATTATACTTATTAAAATAAAAATAAAATAAAAAATTATTCAAATATTAAATACAAATATTTTAAAAATAATTAAGATTACATATAAGAAAAAAATAATAAATAATATTAAAAATAAAAATTCTCACATGAAAATTAAGCTATATATTCTCTCTACGTTACCAAATTCATAAATCAATCAATAATATACCTTTTTCTCTCTACATAATTAACATTAAACACCATAAGAAATTTTCTTTGGAGAGTTCAAAATAAAAGATGACTGTAAAACACTATTGGCAACTCAAAGTCATTATGTTAAAGCTTCATAAAATTAAGCTGAGTAAGAACTTCAATGACACACAACATTCGAAGTTGTATTATTATATGTATGGAGCTGACAGGTGGGTGGAAACGGAAACAAAAAGAAGTAGCACCATAGCGGTAAAGAGGGGCCCACACACTAAGCTGCCAGCTTAGTGTATGATGTTTAAGACCTGCTGTCAGGAACTTACATAATGGAACAATTAACAATCATAGACATTCAAGAGCCTTCCATTTCTCTCCCCACTCTATATTATCCACTAAGTGTTACGCTATTTTTCTAACTTATATTGTTTCTTTAAATCCAACCCACCTTGTTTTAGAAAGTCTCGTGTATACTGCCACTATAATATTATAATGGCTTCCTCTAACCCCTGTAGTACAAAAAAAAAAAAATGGCTTCCTCTTCCTCAAAAGTATATGATGCATTCATCAGCTAGTGAGGCCCTAACGTCAAAGAAACTCTGGCCAAATAGCTTTATCAACTTCTTGGGGACCGAGGATGTCGGGCATTTTTAGACCGTCCAGAGATTGAAGTGGGGGATTCTATTCTTCCTGCCATTAATAGTGCCATATGCTCATCTATTGTTCAGATATCTATTTTCTCCAAAGGATATGCACACTCCTCATGGTGTTTAGACGAGCTCGTTCTGATGCTACATCAACGGGATCATAAAAAATCGGTCTTCATTCCTGTGTTCTATCATGTCAAGCCTTCTGATCTTTGGTATATTGAGAAAGGATCATATGCTGCGGCATTTTTCGAATATGAAAGAAAAGGAAGGAACCTCCATAAGTTGGACGAATGCAAAAAAGCCCTTGATTATGCTTCAAAGGTAGTGGGCTTTGAACTTCGCAGTAGTGCAGAGTACGTTTACCATATGCTTTGAATTCATTTTCCATTCATCATGGTTTTCCTTTTTCTTTTCATTTTTCAGCAGTGCATGATATTTATTTTACCTTGTCGGATGGTTATCTTGCACACTTTCATTGAATATGGGTTTCCCCAAAATTCACTTTTGGTTAGAGTGAGTTGGGAAACCTGGCTTTGGTTGTTTCCACTTAGGTCATTCCTATAGGGTGAGTACTTTTTCCCACTACGGAAGGACTTCTAAAGGTTTTAGTAAAGCGTAAATACAAAATCTAGCATTCTGATCACCCAATAAAGGGGAGAGCATAAGCCTATTGCTTTCGAAACACGAAATAGATGGGGTTCAAACTAATTTTTAATTAAGCTAGATGCACTATCTTAACCAAAGGAAATTTAAATGAAAAAGATTCAAAGCCTTGCAAACCTCATTAGTAATTTCAGAGTTTATTTTGTCTTTGATAGGCCGCGTATGTTTTCCAAGATTTTATCTTTGACAAGCGTATTTTGTACCTAAGACAGAAAAATGGTGACTAGACCTCAAAAAATTTAAAATTTTGTAAAAAAAAATTGATGCGCCGCAATAGTGGTTAGATGTGCTATAATAGAATTTAAATGTGCTAAAACAATAGGTTCATGCACCGAAAGAAAAATCCCCTAACTGGTAATCCTACAAATTTGATGCACTAGAACATTTGATGAACGCGTTGGAGTAGTTTGTTGACACACTGGAATAGTTGATGAACGATTTGGAGAATTTGGTTAATGCGCCAAAACAATCGTTGCATGCACTAAAAGAAACATGTCAGAAACCTGCGAAAGTAGTTTTCCAAAAAAATTATTAAAATTGGGGTTTTTTGCCCCACGGTGGGCGCCAAAATGTAAGTGTGGAATAAGTATGATTAAAATAACTAAAAATACTTCTTAATACAACATTATATCAATAGATTTTAATCAACAATTAAACTATTAAAAGCCAGAAATCCATTGAAAGCATCATATTGCTCTCTATCACCAAAGATTTATTAAATCACTATAGCTCTCAGATCGTGTAAGCACTGTGATTGTTAAAATGACAATCTAGAGAACGAGATATGATTAAATGCAAGAGACTAATCCTATATTATGATCTGCTAAATGATATTGACGCAACTATAAACTAAGAATGACATGAAACTGATAAATGAAAGCTACAACAAATTAAATGCAGCTAAATAAGAATCCATAATTATGATTCTATGCTAAATGATATGATTAATGTTATTGCTAAATGATAATTGTTCAATTGCTATTTATGTAGAGTAAGATTGCATAAACTTGGGATCCTTTTCCTATAGATAATGGTTGTATTTATAGATTTCCCGACAACATATTTGTGAAGAAGCAACCAAGCAAAGGTCTGGATTCAATCTTGAGGATTCGATGGTGAAAGATGAAGGAATTTGAGAAGATCGTGGAGATTGTTCCTCCCCAAATTTGTCTTCAATTTGTCTCCAAATTTGCCCGTGAAGATTCATTCAATTAATTTAAACATAAATTAAACATATAATATCTAATTTGATTTGTGCAAATTTTGAGTGAAAATAGAAAATAGTTGTAGAATGCATTTTAGATTTAACTGAATATTTGGATTTATTCAATTTATGCTAGAGGATATTTATTTTAATAAAATAAACTATAGAAGTCTATTTATTAATTAAATCAATATGGAAGAAGTGTGATAATTAAATAAAACAAAGTATTAAATTTGTTTATTTAATTAAGAAGAAATAATATATAATAAAGATAGAAGAATTAAAGGTGAACTATATAAATAAATATTTCTATTTATTTAATAGTATAAGAATTAAAGGTCAATTAATCAAATAAATCGTATTTAATTAATTAGATTGTCTAGACCATTTTTAGGTGTATACTGAATATACCATGCCAAGTTCAAAGCTAAATTGTCTCTTGAATTGTACTCCTCTTTTCATTTATGAATAAAATTGGATCAAGGATCTTTTTGTCCATCTTGTTAGATTTATTGTGGTTGAATGTTTCTTGTATGGGTTTCTCTCAAGTAGTGAATTAAATATTCTATATAATAAATGTTGAATATCTTGAGTGTTTAAAAGGATTTGTAAGTAGAATTGATTTTGAATTTTACAAGGTAGCAGTGTACAATGCATTGTTACAAAGCCTAATTGAAACTAGGTCAATTACTATTATTCAAATTTTTAGCTATATCTATCTTGACTTTGTTGCCTAGGTTTAAGGCACCAGTCTATTGAATAATTTTGAATGCAACTCTATGGTCATGAATTTCAAGAACAATTTCCCTTACTACAATAGTCTATTTGCTTAATGTTATTTTCATGTTCTCAAAGCACTAAATACATAGAAAGCTCAAGGATCTAACCCATCATGGTGTTTTATCTATAATTCTTGGCTAAATAGTGATAGCATGTATGTTTAACACAATATTTAAAGATAATGGCAAGCAATCTCAAGTGATATTGTATAGGATCACCCTCCTAGGTTTTGTAGAGCCTAAAGTGCAAAGGAAAATGTTTGTTTATCTTTTCTTGTTTGTTGACCAATCCATTAAGGCAATTAATCATCTGAATTGGATATTCTTTAGGTTGTCTTAAGATCTAGTTGGGAAAATTAAAAGATCAAAACAAGTTCACTTACATCAAACCCTTTGTCAGGTTTAGTTAGTATGATAATGAGTGATATTGCAAACAACATGCATAGAAATGAAAATAACTTATATGATGATGATATATATCTTATTCTTTATTACCTATTAAAATCAAAGTGAGCAATAATTTTTCCCTGCTATGAAATTAAGTGGACATTGGATATCTTTAGATACAATGACATAACAACATATCAGTTAAAATTATGTTAATTCAACTCTTAATGACTGATAAAAAAGGTTGAAAATATTTGAATTTGAAGCTTCTAATTTTTAATTCAATCACATATTAACTTTAAAAAGTAAATTAGGGGTGACCCTTTGGTGAAATGGTGGGGCTTCTTGCCTGTAGAACCAACAACCAAGGTTTAAACCTCATGGGGTCGCTCTCTACCACGTCAACAATAGAGTTTGTTGTTTACCCTTGTAGTTTGTTGTTTACCCTTCTATTAAGGGGAGATTCCTTGGTGAATTGGTGGGGCTTTTTTCCTGTAGTGCCAACACCCAAGGCCCAAACCTTAATATTTTTTTGGGGGTGAGGGGCCTAGTTCGATTAGCTAAAGTATCTTGTTGTAGGCAAGAGGTGACGAGGTCTAGTCTCCCCCCCAAACCCATGGTACCATAAGGCATGTCGCGTCAGTGTCATCGATCATGTGAAAAATGTTTACGAGGCGCACTGCAGTTCATAGGGGGATGGATACCCGATGAATTCTTACAGTCTAAAAAAAAAAACTTTAAAAATTAAACCTCTTGCTAATATGAAGAAAATAATAAAAATCTTATTATAAACGAATTGAGATAATACATCATTATTATTCTTCCAACCACATTATTAAAGAAAGCACACTTATGAATATTTTTAAAAGTTACTAGTAAGTTCCTTATCATGCATAATATGTTTTCTTTTAAATTACATATAATAAATTGTCGTTTTAATTATATTAAATATTCATCATAACATACTAAATTATTAGAAATCACATGGTAAAGCGACGTGTTATCCCTTTAGTGAGGACAGGTTGGATCTATCACATCACAATCATTAGATTGCATGGGACCGAGCCCAGTGGAGTAATTTGCAAGATAACTTTGCACGCTTTGTGGGTTCTAAGATTTGGTGGGGCCAATTTTAGAAAGACTTGTGTTTGGATCTTCCTCACTGTGTCGGTCGATATGGGAGGAGACAGAAAGCGAACTGAGCCGGACAGCTACGAAACTCATATGAAAAATGCCAAAGTTTGGAACAAGATTAAAAGTGGAGGGTTGATTCCTTTCCTGGAGAAGCTTCATGGCTCTAACCAGGAGGCTACAGATCTCTTCGCCAAAAATTGGAATGATGGTAATTTGACCCTGTTTGGTAGGAATGTGGAACTCAATGAAAATCTTATTGCTGATGTTACGGGATTACCCACTGATGGGAAGAAGTTTTTTAGGGATAGGGTTTTTTCTGATGAAGTTGTGATCAGATTTCCTAAAAAGGACAAGGAAAAGCTAAGCATGGTTAAAATTGCTAATAGTTACTTCGATGTTGACTCCATAAAAACTATATGGAGAAAGGTTCTTCGGGTCATCATGGAGTACATTACGGTGGATGGGTGATTCACAAAAGTCTATGGCTACCACTTTGCTCTTCTCAACCATTTCTGACACAAGCTAAGGGTCTCTATCCCCTATTATCTTTTCTATTCCTTGAAGAAAAGCTTGGAGGACAATAAGAAAAACCCTAAAAGATTCCTCATTCTACACACTGGGTTAATTAGGTTGATTGTTGAATATCTCCATGTGCCCGCTCCTGCTATTTTGGGAACCAACCCAGATTCTGAGAGTGATGATACTGAGCCTAGTGGCTCGGAGTATTTGCCTAACTCTAGCTTGATTAGAAAAGCCCCTAGCTTGCATGCTGGCCCTTCCAGGGAGTCGGGTAAAACCCGTGTTGAGCTTGAGCCTGACTGTCCCCCCCCAAGATCAGCTCTGTTGACAAGAAAACCTAGGCTAAAAGCCTTGTTTCCTACTTTGAAGAGTCCTCTGAGTCGGAGGAGTCTGATACCAACAATTTTGAGCATTGTGCTGACCCTTTGCCGGACATACACATTGTTGATAATTCCCCTATTAACACAAAAAAAGAGCCTTCTCTGGATTATCTCAACCTTGCTAAAACCAATTCTAAGTCTCATTCCAAACTCTTGGAGTGGACCTTCTCTGAAATTAATGAGCTGAAAATTAAAAACTGGGCCCTACAAAGTAAGATCGATGAAATGGGCGCTAAGATTGCTGAGATGGAAAAGAAAGAAGCGGTTCATAGTAACAGGAATATTGACACTGAAGATGAGAACTTAAGGAATACCATTAGAACTGTCGCTGAACAAAACAACTGTATAGCAAGACACAATGCTATAAGTATTAATGCAATGACTGAAAAGCTTGACAAAGCCCAGCAAGGATCTCTGATGGTTGATTTGGAAGATACCGAAGATAAAAGTCAGGACACGGAAGCTAGCATTTCTAGAAGAACCCGTGTCAACCTGAAGCGCAAGGCCCCCCCCTTACTCTGAAAATGGTTCAAACCTTTAAAAAGGGGGTTAAAGATATGCATGACATGGAGGCGGAGACAGAGTTTGTCCTTAAGACTCTGAATTAATTGCTGGGGTTTCCTATGTGCTTTCTCTATTGTCCCTTCTTTCTTGACCCTTCTAGTCCTTTTTGTTTGGTTGTTGTTGGTCTTTTCTCGAGCAGCTATTTTTTTTAGTGAAACTTTGGTATCCTCTTCGCTATTCTATAAACTTTGTGGTTTCGGGTCTTGTAAAACCCGTTTTACCCTTTTATCAAAAACATACTAAATTATTAAGATAAAGTAAACTTTAGTAAGATAAATTTTCATTACATGAGACAAAATGATAATTAATTAATATAGTAAATTTTTAAAATGACACAATTAATATAAGACTGACTTTTATGTTTTTATGTTCTTATATTCTAAATTCTAATCCTCTATAGATTTTAAAAGTGTGACTATTTCTCTTTTTAATATATTTATTTACGTCGAAGGCGTATCTTATTTGAAGTGAACCAAGCTGATTTTAGCAATCTACGGTGTGCAATGGCGGAGAAAGCTTGCCAACGATCAGAACAATCTGATCCGTTGAAAATTTGGTATCCGCTGGATTGGTCAGAAGTGGGCATGTCATGTCTGTGGCCTGACAGAATTCAGGTCAAGTTGCGAGCCAGAAAAATGACAATGACAAGTAGGTCGCAAAGGTACGATTCACCAGAATAATAATGGTGATGTCTCTGTGGTGAGCATCTCCACCTTTGAGCCCAACACCGATACTGCAAACTTCACCATGCCTTCCACCGACCTCACGTATTTCTTTATTTTTCCCTTCACTGTTGCCGTTTCGCATTCTCGTAGCATTCTCTCCATGATTGTTGACATTGTAGAGTTCTCTGGAATGTGTTGAAGGATCCAATATGAAGTAGAGCAAGCTAAGTTTTACAAGCCACTGTTCACCCTTTTCGAGAAGGCGTGCTCTACGATTGAAACCCTGCTCACCGTTCGATTTCCCTTCACTGCTTTTTCACGCAGTCAACCGCTACAGCGCTTGGGACATTTGTTTCTAGCTTTCCTTCACCGTACGATTTGACGAGTATATTGCCAACAAACGTAGCCTCATTAATATCTTGTTCACTATTAAGCAAATGCAATTAGCAGGTGTAAAGGTAGAATCCTCAACCTTTGCGAGCTAGAATCCTCCCTGGTTGTGGCAAAATGGGAGCTTTGGAATAGGTTATGCACACCCATAAGAGGATAAAGATAGAGGAATTTTGTCAAGATGCTGCAGTTGCAACTTTCCTGTTTGACATGTATGCAAAATGTGGAAGCATAGACAAAGCCCGCGAACTGTTTGACAAAATGCCTCAAAGAAATGTATTCTCATGAAATGCCCTGATTACAAGACATTCACAAATGGATTAGTTGAAAAGGCTTTACAAACTTTCAAGCAATTGCAATTGGCATGTGTAAAGCCAGACTTTACAACCTTTGCCACAATCCTCACAGCCTATGCCGAATATAATCTAAAATGTTATATCAAATTAAATTATACATTATTATAATTAATATATGTTACCTACTGAAGCATGGGCGTTAGGGCTTAAAATACTGTAAACTCCTAAGATATACAGTAGCAACAGCTAATAAATATTTAAATACAAATCAATAGTGGTAGCATAGGGAAATGAAAATTCAACAAATTTACCTCATGTAGCAGCAACAGTAAAATACAGATCGGGGCAAGAATAAAAATGCAGTTTCACAACCAATGCAGATTGTCATGGCTTATATAATAGTTCATTTTCTTGAAACAGAAAAAAACAATAACATGAAAATAAATGTTCGAAGTCAATCTTAACTACTTTAATAGATCAATATAACATGGCATAGTCCAAGTACTCAACTATATCTAAAACTTGATAATAAAAAAATCCATCGCCAATTCCCTTAATATTCAATTGTTAATTTAGCTTCAATAGTTACTATTTATTATGCTGAGAAAATTACTGCATAGACAAGAATTGCTTCTGAATAATACTGAAACAAAAGAAAGACATTTGAACTTTACACAATGAACAAAAAAAATTCTATTAATGTCCTAAATACTGAACATCTATGTGCATATAATAAGCATTATGAGTTTTGAGCAGTAGCAAGAGCAAAGGTTGGGCTTGAGGGGCACAATGACCGCATAATCATAGGAGAGGTAAATTCAACTTATTTTATTAAAATCTGGCATTTTAAAGTTTGGTTTTATGGGCTATCTAAATGGTGCAAGCATTCAAGTAGTAAGGAAGATGAATCTGAGGGACATATTGATGGGTAATTGGGTGCAAATAATTTACATGTTTTGATATTTGTGTACGATTATGTTCACAATTACAACATTATATCTAATATAATTAAGATACAAAAAGAAAGGTAGAATATATATAATTAATTATATATAAAATATACATATTTTACTGAATTATTATATAATGTTAATTTTTAAATATATTTTTAAAATAATATTTTATTATAAAACTATTTTTTTTATTAAAATATTACATATTAAATATATATATGTTATTTAATTATGTATTTATTTTATATCTGAAATTATATTATAATTATATTTATTATTTTATATTATATAAGCTATAAATTAAATATATTGTATAATTATATAATATATTATGTATTTATGTACTAGTTGGTTTTAAATGACTATGTATTCTTCAAAGTTTAGATGAGTCAATAGTTGCAAATGGCTTCCACTGCTAGACTCTTCATAGGATCATCATCACATGGTTTTCCAAATACTACTTCTGAAACAAGGATGGAACATTAATCATAGCCAACACATACCTGCAAAACAATAACATTACTATTTAGGTTTCTTGCTCTCCTTTTTGTATTTTGTATATATTTTTGTCAAACCAAATAAAACAAGATATGCAAACCAATGGCATAACTATGGTGTATATCATTAATGGTATACCAAAGAAAACTTGAAACGCAAACCAATAATATTTGCAAATTTGTCCCCTCCTTTTCAAAACATGATATATATAATGTTACTGTCAAACCTTATAAAAAATGAGATGCATAACGTTTTTAGAATGTTCGATGATATTCTTGCCATGGTAGATAGAATAATTACATTCATAATGTAAATTAATTGGTAGAAAGATATTCAAATGTACAACTAATCTGCAAAGTTGGAGCCCAAAATAACGAATCTAACAAGTACCATATAATCATATATTGGTTAACCGATGAACAAACATTCACAAATATTAGACATATGCCTACACCATAAAGTAATTTGTATCACATCCTTGTGAACCCAACTTTTGGAACTCTTGGACACAAATTTAACAAAATTTTAGAACTCTTGGGCACAAATTTAACAATGTATGAAAGAACTTGACATTAGATTTCCACTGTCCATATCGATAAAAGTATGCTTTTTTTGGATTAAACTGTGTAAGTTTTGTTTGCATCAATGTTTTTTCCTACAACTCTCTTCTTCATCTTGATGATGGATCATGAAGTGTAATCTGAAACATTGATGCAAACAAAAATTACACAGTTTTATCCAAAAAAAGCATACTTCTAATGTATCAGGGCTTTCGTTTAGTTGGCATATGTGTAATATAATCTAGTATCTCAATTCTCTATCATATGGTATCATCAAGCTAATTATGGTATTAGTCAATCTTTGAATTAAAAATTGTATGTGTAAAAATCATATATAATAAGATTATTCAAAAAAAAGACAAACATAATCAATATAATGTTTCAAAAATAACTGATTCAAATTAACTTTAAAATCATATAAAATATTGAAGCTCAATTTATAGGAATCTAAACATAATCACCCTATTTCAACATATTATATATCCAATAACACAACACAATAATGCATTATTAAGAGTACACAAGAATTGAGGAATACAATTTATCTTGTAAACTCTCTATTGTAATGATCTTCTATTTGATTGAGGCCATTTATGAGTACAATTGTCTTAATGATTTAAAAAGGTGAGGAACCCCTCAATAAGAACAATCCTACATATAAATAGAGGTGTAATGTCACCTCCCTACCTAATCAATGTGGTCGGGCCATTTTCCCTTGCTTGGCCTTTACTTATGGTGCTTAGGTCCAAAGCCATTGCATTATTTCCTTTTGGTGCATTGAACTCTACCTACAGGATCCAATGAACTATATTTTCAGTACATTACATGATAGTGTTTGGCAAAGAGAAAATAGAATAATATTAATTATTTCCAACTGAAACATAAACAAACTTCTTGCTTGGAACCATACTAGGGCAGTATTATTGGGAGGGTATGTTCTTGAATTCCACTGAACAACATTTGCCCCTATTTTTTAATATAGGTGTTGGTGTTCACCTTTTAAACCAATTTGTATGAATGAAACAAAAAATAGTAAAATTCAAAACAAATATTTAAAAGGTTTTTAATTCATAGTATAACCATGGCACATCTTTGATCACTTCCTATATCTTACTATCTCACAATATCCCACTCTCTCATTTTCTTCGTCTCTCTATCTCTATTTCTCCCTCTCCCTCTTCCTCTCTCGTATCTCTCTCCCTCTCTCACACTCAACCCCTCTATCTTTTCCAAGTTTCATCTATCTCTCCTTTCTATTTATTTCTCCCTCTTTCTATCCCTATCTCTCCATCTTTATATCTCTCTCTCCTATCTCTATCTCCATCTCTCCCTCCATCTCCATCTTCATCTCCATATCTATCTCTATGTCTCCCCCCTATCTCTATCTTCTTACATCTCTCTCTCTCTCACCCCTTGATTTTTTCCACTATATCTATATCTATATCTCTCCCTCTTTCTATCCATATCTCACTCTTTCTCACTCTCTCATACACACTCCATATCTCTATCTCTATTTATCTCTCACTCACTCACATTCTCTCCCCTCTCTCTATATCTCTTTCATTATCTCACTCTTGCCCCTTTTATCTTTGTCTTCCTATCCCTCCCTCCCGATCTCTATCTAGATCTCATTATCTCTCTCTCTCTCTCTCTCTCTATATATATATATATCCCTCTCCCTACCTCTCTCTATCTCTCCATCTCCCCATCTCACATTGTCTTCCTCTTTCTATATTTGTTTCTTCCTCTCCTTAGATCTCTCTCATCCACTCTATATTTCGGAAATTATATCTATCTATCTATCTCTCCTTCTTTCTATCCCAAAATATCTCCTTCTATCTACCTCTCTCTATATATAACTTCCTATCTCTATCATTCTATCTCTCCATCTATTTATATCTTTATTTTTCTATCTCTACCTCTCTCTACCTCTATATATCTCCTTCTCTCTACCCCTCTCTATATATCATTTCCTATCTCTCTGTCTTTTTATATTTATCAATTCCATCTCTATTTATCCCTCTTTCCTCTCCATATTTCTCTCTCCATATCTGTCAATCAATATCCATCTCCAACTCCATCTCCATCTCTATCTCTAATTCTATCTTCCTCTCTATATTTGTCCCTATCTCTATCTTCTTACCCCTCTCACTAGATCTCTATTCCCCCCTATCTCTCCCTCTCTCCCTCCCTCCCTATTGCAAATATAACATGAGCCTATTGGTCATGGAGGTTGATTATCATCTTACTTTATAGGTTTTATTTTAGTCGTGTTTGGATCACTGTAAATGGATACATAGTTAATTTGAAGCTATCACTTCTCCATTACAACCTTTGTTGCACAAACAATATCATTTACTAACTGACCTATCAACTAACTTCAAGTACTATAGGAATGCAAAAACTGAACCAAAAAAATTCCTAATTGACATTCCACACCTCTTCGGCGTACCCATTGCACACTATGGTGTGATTGCTAGTTTTATAAATAATAATATACACACTATTCATTGAAAGTCAAATCGAATCGAATCAGCACGATTGAATTACGATTTACTTTTGAAAAATGTGACTTTTCAAATAATAATTTTAAAACCACACACAATTAACATAAAGACTTAAAACAGTAAAACTGACTTTTTAATATAATAATTTTAAAATCACACGCAATTAAAATATAATAATTTTAAAACTGCACGCAATTGATATGGGACATACTTTTCTAACAGCACGACTGACTTTTAAAACCCCTACAATATCTTAGAAGTGCGTGTGATTTTGTGATATGTTGTTTCGTCTGTATGCCCTAAGTAATATTGAATTCTTTCACGTGTGAAGTATGTATATTTCCCTGTCCACATGCCATTGAGACTGGCTTTTAAACACGCAATTGACATAACTCTTTTAAAATAGTAATTATTTTAAACACCCAATTGACAGGAGTCGGCTAACTGCTAGTTAACGGAGATAAACGGAGGCACCCCCGGGTGGGTAACGTCTATCCAGCCCCAGGAATGCACCGGGGCAAGGATGTTGCATCCATGGATAGATGTTGCCAACATTACATGCACGTACTATCGTTTTCAGGGCAGGATTTTGGAAACTGCGCAATTGTACACTGGTGGCAGGCATTGTTCTATGTGCTGCATGATTTTACTGCAATGCTGACTACATTAGAAATAAAAGTATTATTTATTATATATTACTATTATAAAATAATTTAAAAAGTTAAAATTTAAAAACTATAATTTATGTTTTTTTTTTTCATCAATTTCATTATTAACTTTAATATTTTTTATATTTAATTGGATTGTTAAATTTTTGTGATAATTATTTTTTTAATAATATTTTAAATTTTATTTTGTATATAAGAAATAAAGAAAAATTAATATAGACAGAGTAAATATCTTAATCATGTTATTTAAGTATAATAAAATTTTATACTTATTCAATCACTAATATTCAATCTTATATTCTTATCAAAATTAGTGATTGAATATTATAAAATCTTATCAAATTTGAGAGTAAAAATATTAATTCAAGAAAATCAATACATACTTATTAAAGAACATGAAAAATATAGTTGCATTTATCTTCAAAATATTTAAAATGTATTTATTATATATTATATTTATATAATGTCAATTTCCTTTTTAATATTTTATATAATTTAAATTTAATTAATATTAGTGTTCTATTATGGTAAATATATAATAATATATATTTTATATTTTTTGATATCTATAATGTATATTTAATTTAATTTTTAAAATATAATAATAATATTTTAAAAATTAAATTTAAATTATATAAAATATTAAAAAATAAATTGACATTATATAAATATAATATATAATTAATACATTTTAAATATTTTGAAGATAAATGCAACCATATTTTATGTAATATAAGATTTTGATAGTAATTATATGTTCATTTATTTAATATTTTTTAGAAACAATTGAGCATCATTCTACATGGATTATGGAAATATATTATCTCTTAATTAATAACAAATTTATAGTAGAAATTATTAGATACAATTATAAAGTTATTATAATTAATAAATAATATATTTGTATATAATACAAATCAAATTAATATATAAATATATGTAGCATTATATATTGCATTATATTTATATATTTATTTAATTTCTATTATATAAAAATATATTATGTATTTTATCTAAAATAAGTTCTTAGGTAATAATTACTATATGTATTAATGCATGGATGCCCCTGTGCATCTAATTAGTTCTTAGCTAAATGTTAAAATTAAAATATTTATTTTTAGAGTCATCCATGCATCATCCATGGATAATACATATAGTTATTATTACCTAAGACATATAGTAATTATTAACTAAATTTTTTACCTAAGAACTATTTAGATGCACAATGGCATACATGCATCATCCATGGACAATACATATAGTAATTATTACTTAAGAACTAATCACTATAAAAATAAATATTTTGATTTTAACATTTACCTAAGAACTAATTAGATGCACAGGGGCATCCATGCATTAATACATATAATAATTATTATCTAAAAACTTATTTTAGATAAAATACATAATATATTTTTATATAATACAAATTAAATTAATATATAAATATAATACAATATATAATAATACATATATTTATATATTAATTTGATTTGTATTATATGAAAATATATTATTTATTAATTATAATAATTTTATATTTGTATCTAATAATTTCTACTATAAATTTGTTATTAATTATTTAAATTATAGTTTTATTTAATAATTTCTAATATAAATTATAATATATAATAAATATAATAATAATAACATTTAAAAAAATTAATTTACATTATATAAAATACTATTTTTTTTTTTTAACATTATATAGATATAAGATGTGATAAATACATTTAATTTTTTTTAAATAAAAATGCAATCATATTTTCCATCAATTATATAAAATATGTATTATATAGTAATTATGTGTTGCATTATATCTACATGTTAAATTAATTTGTATTAATTGTTAATTATAATAATTTTATATTTGTATTTAATAATTTTTACTATTAAAAAAATATATAATAATATATATTTTATATTTTTATATGTATAATATATATTTTATATTTTTTGATACATATAATATATATTTTATATTAATTATATATTACATTATATTTTTATTTGAAAATTTATAATATATAATAATAATATTTTAAAAATTAAATTAAAATTATATGAAATATTAAAAAAAAAATTAAAATTATATAAATATAGTATATAATAAATACATTTTAAATATTTTGAAGATAAATGCAACCATATTTTCCATATTTTTTAATAACTATGTTTTGATTTTCTTGAATTAATATTTTCACTTTCAAATTTGATAAGATTATATAATATTCAATCACTAATTTTGATAAGAATATAAGATTGAATATTAGTGATTGAATAAGTATAAAATTTTATTATACTTAAATAACGTGATTAAGATATTTACACTGTTTATATTAATTTTTATTTATTTCTTATATACAAAATAAAATTTAAAATATTATTAAAAAAAAAAATTCAAAAAATTATTATCACAAAAATTTAACAATCCAATTAAATATAAAATACATTAAAGTTGATAATGAAATTTGAAGAAAAGAAAAAAATATAAATTATACTTCTTAAATTTTAACTCTTTAAATTATTTTATAATAGTAATATATAATAAATAATACTTTTATTTCTAACGCACTCCGCATTGCACTGAAAGTATGCAGCACATGGAATGATGTATGCCACCAATGTACAACCTCTGCAGTTTCCAATACCCCACGCTGAAAACGATGGTACGTGCATGTAATGTTGGTAGTAGCTATCCATGGATGTAGCATCCATGCCCTGGTGCATTCCTGGGGCCGGATAGCCAGTGCCCCCATGGGCGTGGGTGTCGATAGGTAGCTTGTCAGAGATGTTCCTCGACCGTCCATATTCTTATTTTTTTCGTTTGATTTTGTATAAAATTTAAATGAAATTTATTTTAAAAATAAGATTATATTTTATTTTATTTTTTATTAAATATATATTATATTTATTATTATTATTATTATGATTAAATTTCAATATTTAATTTTAAATTATAAAAATACTTTAAATATTAATAAAATTAATAAAAATTAAAATTTTATTTTAATGTAAAGTACATAAAATATTTAGTATAAAAAATATTTAAATTTTTTAAAAATGTTTCTATTAAATTAATTTAAATATTTAAATTTTCATTTTGTAACATATATTAATACTAATATTTTTGATAAAAATAAGTTTAAAATTTAATATTAAAATTTTCATATCTTCAATATATATTAATACTAATTTTTTTGATAAAAATAAGTTGAAAATTTAATATTTAGTATAAAAAATATTTAATTTAAAAAAAATAAATTAAATTTATAGATTTTTATTTTAATGTAAAATATTTAGTATAAAAATATTTAAATTTAAAAAAAAAATAAAAAACTTAAAGATTTATCTAAGTATTAAAGATTTACCTAACTCATTTTAAACTTACATAAATCTTTAAATTTTACACTTAGGTCAAAGTTTAAATTTAATCTTTAAAATTTAAAGATCCAAATTTAAAAATTTACCTAAGTTTAAAATGAGTTATTTAAACTTACATAAATCTTTAAATTTTACACTTAGGTCAAAGTTTAAATTTAATCTTTAAAATTTAAAGATCCAAATTTAAAAATTTACCTAAGTTTAAAATGAGTTAGGTAAATATTTAATACTAAGCTAAATCATTAAATTTTATTTTTTATTTTTTAAATAATTTTTTTTATTACTAAATATTTTACATTAAAATAAATCTTTAAAATGAATTAGTTAAATCTTTAAATTTTTTTTTTTTAAATATAAATATTTTTTATATTATATATTAAATTTTAAACTTATTTTTATCAGAACATTTTAGTATTAATATATATTAAAGATATGAAAATTTTAATATTTAAATTAATTTAATAAAAAAATAAAATTTAAATTTAAATATTTTTAATACTTAATATTTAATGTATTTTACATTAAAATAAAATTTTAAATTTTTATTGATTTTATTAATATTTAAAATATTTTTATAATTTTAAAATTATGATTAAAATCCACATGTTGTTGCAAAACCCTCTACACATAAATACCCTAATGGTTAGTTACCCCTCAGCTCAAATTTTTTAGTTTTGTGTAAACTCCACTTGCAAATCCTCCTCAACCTCTTCGCCCTTAAGCTTTGAACAAGCACAACAAACTAATTGATAACCGACATTGTGTTTTCCAACCTTCAATTATATTGTCTATTTATTTTTTGATGATATGAAGAAAATGAGATATAATTTTTGCTCTAACTAATAATTGTGGTAATCAAAGAGTTGTTCTAAAATTTGAAGGTGGACTTCATTACATAACTGACAAGGGACAGCATATTTTCCAACACTTCAAATTCATAAGGAAATAATTGACAAGGGACAGTGTATTTTCCAACACTGCAAATAATGAGCATTTTTTTTTTCCTTGTTGGAAAACACACTGTCCCCTATTAGTTATTTTCGATGTTGGAAAACACACTGTCCCCTATTAGTTATTTTCGATGTTGGAAAACAAACTGTCCCCTATTGGAAAACACACCATCCCCTATAGGAAAATACATTGTCCCCTGTTAGGTATTTCCAATGTTGGAAAACACATTGTCCTCTGTTGGAAAACACATTGTCCTTTGTTGGAAAACACACTATCCCTTGTTAGTTATTTCCAATATTGGAAAACACATTGTCCCTTGTTGGAAAACACATTGTCCCTTGTTGGAACACACTAACTATCTCCTATTAGTTATTTCCAATGTTGGAAAACACACTATCCCCTGTTAGTTATTTCTACACATCTTACATTCTAATGATGTCCCCTATTCACTTTTCTTACACAGGGGACAATGTGTTTTCCAACACTGCAAACAATGTGAGCATTTCTTTTTCCATCATATGAGGAAATTGGAACACAATTTTTACTCTAAGCAATAGTTGTGGTAAATTTTGAAAGTTCCTTTCATCACATTAGGAGGGATAGTGAGAGATGAGAGATAGAGAGAATTATTTCCAATTGTATTTGTTCCATGGAATTCTTAAGTTCAAGAATCTTTCACTTCATTTGTTCAAATCACTTATACAATTATCTCTCACTTTCTTGGCTTGCACAAATTTTATGATCTAATTTACTTTGGTAGATGCTTCTTTTTAAGTGTTTTTAGAGAAAAATCCTTTTTCATTTCATACATTACAGTACCTTCTATCTCCAGTTTTAAGAATCTTTCCATTTCATTCTCTACATGCAAATGCTTGTTGCACATTACATTATAATTCAAAATAATTTCTTACACTTAAGAGATTATTCCTACTCTTGAGAAGTTGAGGATGGAGCATGTGCATTATGTGCAATGGGAAAAAGAAAATGTAGAATTGGAGGTAAGCATGTACACTATGTGCAATGGGAAATAATGTGGTTATTTTTAGACACATCATCATCTTTATCATCTTGATTGCTCTACTTAAAAAATATGCTAACCTCTATATGGTAATAATTTCCTCTATCCCTATCCTCATAGTGGTTGTGTAATAGATGTACAAAGAGTGAGAAGCATCTAGAGGGGTACTCCTAGATTGTCATTTTGAGTCACAAAAATTATACCTTATTGTCATTTGAGTTACAAAATTATGATAAATTTGGTAAGAGAGAGATGGGGGAAAGAGGGACAATAATATCACCCATATCAATCAAATTTGGTAAGGGGGATAGGGAAGGAGGGAGTGAACAATAAAGGGAGGGGTAGATGGAAAGAGAGAGATCTGACCTAAAGAGGGTAAAAGTGAGGGAGAGGAAGGTTAGGAGGGATAGTGAGAGATGAGAGATAGATAGAAGTATTTCCAATTGTATTTATTCCATGGAATTCTTAAGTTCAATAATATTTGACTTCATTTGTTCAAATCCACTTATAGCATCATCTCTCATTTTCTTTTCTTGCAAAAATTAATATTTAATTATACAAAACCTCTCGACTTTATCCGCTTTTTTATTTCCATTTTCCCATTGCACATACTACACACACACCTTCCTCAACTTCTCAAGACAAGGAAGAATCTCTTTAGACAATACCTTATCTATCTAATTCACTTTGGTATGCTTCTTTTTAAGTTTTTTTAGAGTAGATTCATTTTTCATTTCATACATTATAGTATTTGCTACCTCCAGTTATGTATTTCCAGAGAGGTAGGGTAGGTGAGGTAGGTATAAAGAGAGTTAGGGAGAGAGGGAGGGAGAGAGGGGAGGAGGAGGGAGATAGGAAGTGGTAGGGTAGGAGGGATAGAAGGAGGGAGAGAAAGAGGGAAGGAGAGAGATAGGGATAGGTATAGAGAGTGGTAGGGTTGGAGGGATAGAGGGAAGGAGGGAGATAGGGACTAGTAGGGTGGGAGGGGTAGGTATAGAGAGAGTTAGGAAGGGAGGGAAGGACGGGTAGGTGGAGAGAGGTTCTTTGTGTGTTTGTGAGGGAGATATAGGGGGAAGGAGGGAGATAGGAAGTGGTAGGTGTGAGGGATAGAGGGAGGGAGAGAAAGAGGGAATGAGGGAGATTAGAATTTGTAGGGTGGGAGGGATAGAAAGACCCAAAATGGACTTAGTAGGAGGGGGAGATGTGATGGTGGATTGTGGGAAATAGGCACCAAAATGGATTTATGGATTTAATAATTAATAGCTTCTATATAAGGCTTTTGAAAATTTCAAACTCTCATCCACATGCCTTATAACTTTATTTCATGAAAATTTTGAATGATTAATTACAATGATTGCATCAATTACATGGTAAAAGTGAGCCTTCTTAAATTATTCAATTAATTAATTATAGTGTAAATATGGATAGCATTAATCATTTATACTTTCATGCAATGGATTAATGCAATGATGATAGATGTTCGGTTTAGGGTTTAGGATTTAAGGTTTAACCTAATGGATTAATGCAACAATGATGATGGATTAACCCAAAGAGAGACACAAAGATGGTGTTGAAAGACCTTATAATGAAGAAATTGAACAAAGAGGAAGTAGTAGTTCATAATGAAATAAAAGAATAGATGAATATTAGATAGATGGATGGTGATATGGTAGATGTAGTGAAACAACCTTCATATGATCGTATTTTAGATGTGGAATAGAAGGAAATAGAGTATTTGAATGTTTCCAAATAAAATGGAGTATTGATAGAAGACATAAAGGTTTCACAAGAGTTACAATGCTTATAAAGAGTCAATCAGATGAAAAATCCCAATAAATAAATTAGAGAGAGGTAAGTCATTGATCATAAAAAGAATTTTGTTAAATAGTGATACATTATTGATAAAGAGATAGTACAAAGGAGAAGTATCTTAGAAATATATACAAGACTAAATATAAGTATCTGTTGATGGTTTTTTTATGCACTTCACAACACAGGTAATGCGCAGGTGCATTACCTCTCTTGAAGGACAATTTTCCATAATTGCAGAACACTATCCCAAGGTCTCTCAGATGTCAGGTCTTGACAATGCTTGGAATATATCAGTTGTTTGATGTGATTTGGTGGAATCACAAGGCAGCCTTACGTGGTTGAAGCTGTAGGGGAATTGAGTTAATAAATGGAGTTCTAGAGGTTTGGAATTGATATGCTTTGCCACAGGTTCAAATAGCAGTCTTAGACTCCATTATTTCGTTGGATTTGGCTTTATAATGTGCAATGAACCTTGGCACAAGTTGATTCTAAAAAAAAAGGAAAAGGGGGAAGGGCGAGGAAGAAAGATGTTTCCCGGACCTGCAACTACCAATGAACAGTGATCATGGAGGTTCCTGCTGTGGATAGTTTCCTTAAATGGGATTTCACTTAATCAAAATTCTCACAATATCATGAAATCTGTGCTATCTTCTAGGGGTTGCAAATGTTCATCATTCATTCACTATGGAAACATGAATAAAAGATAAAGTTCAATGAGCAGCAATGGAATCAAAGTCTAGACTAACTTTGCACAGTCACCTACCTTCAGCAAATGACCAAAAGTATGGACAAGAAAAGCATACACACAGCAACTATCTCCAAAACCAGAAATAACATACTAAATCTACCAAGTTGAATCTAAAGATATTAGAACAGAAAAGTAACTAAAAGAAAAGCTATAACTAAAAGGGAGAGGAATCATGAAACATATTGAAAAACCCAGAAAATACACCAAAATTGACTGTATTTGCTATTTATAATTTCTTCAGCATGCCTTTACAACAACTCAACTCTCCTAAAATGAGAGGAGGAGAGCCCTATTTATAGTTTTCAAAAAAAAAAATGAGTGGCCAAGATTCGATTCTATTATGTGGCCAAGATTCATTTTATATTAGGGTTTCACCTACCCCCAAATATATTACATTTATATATATTTTATTGTCTCTTCTCTATTTTGTCATCTAGTGACAACACTGTAGCAAATTTGTCTTTTAGTGATTTGCCCTCTGTTGTAGCTATTCTTTAAGGAACTATTCGTCGATGACTGAGTTGCCCTTTTGCCTCCTCATCTTCTTCCAACTGATCAGGGATCGGGCATAAGTTCACCCTTTGTGCATGGATGACGGTCATGTGCATATAATACCACAATCGTACCTCAAGATCATCCCTGCAGTTGGCCCAGAAGTCCTCAATGTTGTGGAGGTGGGCATATCCACGCCCCAGTGCCTTTCTGACATGGCCAAATCCCTTTCTAAATATCCAGTGCACTGGGAAGTGTGGACCTTATACATCCCCTGTCCAAGGTTCATGGGGTAGACGGGGCCTGCCAGATGTTTTTCACTCAAGACACTGTGAATGTGTCGCAGCTGCCGAGTCAGCTCCAAGAGAACGATCCAGTCATTTGGGTACCGGGGCAGCTTGTTTGGTTTATCTGAGAAGCCTTCGGCACGGATGTAGGTGAACCTTGGGAACTAGATGTGCCAGAAGGCATATTGTCTGAGGAGGACCCTAGCACTGTGGGACGTCCTTCTATGAAAATCTCCTCCCACCAACCGGATTACGTGGGAAATGAACGCATCATTCACCTTGCAATAGTTTGTTTTAAAATTCCTAAACTGCAATTGAGGGTACTTGTCATATGGTTTGAGCTATGGACCTGATGGATCACTTGGCATCACTGTCAAACCTTGCTAATGTCACCAATTGGCGAGGGAATACACCAAGTAAGAGGTCATGAAGAATTTGTTAGTTTTCTTCACAGTGGTAAACTGTTCATGGAAATAGTCGCTGATTATCTCGCCCCAATAGAAGGCAGTACCCTTACCTCGAAGGATCTGTTCTATGAAATAGAACATCCATTCTTGAAAGAAAAGCGTGCCAGGAAGGCCCCTAACTCGGTTGAGCAGCGTTACCAGATCATGGTAGTCTTCATGGAAGTCGCTGCGGTAGAGCTCCTGAGGGAGCTTCCCAGCACTAGCCCATTTGTCCTTCAACCAACATTGGTTGATGAGCCTTTTACAATCCAACGGGTCCTATTCCCACACCTCCTGACAGTCTTCCAAGGTGGGGACCTCCATGCTCTCGAAGGCTGGAATGTGGAAGGTCTCAGTTATGCCTGAAGGAGACATATCTGCAAGGATATTCCCCTCATGATTCACGATTGTTCTAGTATCAAATTGGTATGCCTCGACACATGCCATCACCAGTTCTAGGGCCACTACGGCCGGTGGGAAACCTGCAGCTTTAGCTAGTCCACTACTCTTTATCAACTTGGCATTCACAGTTTTCGGGTTCATTCTAACCCTCTACGTAAATTCATCAACATCGACCTGTCCGATGTTGGTATCTGAAACATCCCTCCAAAGGGTAGTGACCCTGGACTGGATAGGGACCCCTTAGAACTTGTACTTCATCAGTTCCTTGTCTTCCTTGCCCCTTGGTGGCTTAGCTATTCCTTTTCCTTTTCTAGAAGCACCGAAAGTCTCTGGGCCGGATTCCATAAATCCTGCATAACAAACGAGAATCAGTAACAACGAACTTGACAAAATGGCTAATGACAAATACCTGCATGTCAAGATTAGTTCGGCAATCACAATTCATACTTAACAATCACAGAGGCAAGATATTTCATCATTAGAGGGCAGTGCAAACAATCCGAAGTTCCTGGGCCGAAAATCCCTTGGCAGACCGCCGCTTGAAATGGCAAAATGAGAATGGAATTCCCATATGCACTTCCCGAAGTTGGATTTGAAGATTTGAAGTTGGAAATGGAAGAAGACCAAATTCAAGGAAGTGGGTCGAAATCTATTTTGGATTTGGAGGTCATTTGATGCCCCATTTGGAGCTTTGGGCATCATCTACAGGGAAGCCATTAGAAACGGCATAGAGGAGACGGAATTCCAAGCGACGAAATCCGGGTCTTGGATTGCCGTCGTCGGGAAGTAGCTACGGGTCAGTCGGGACAAACGGACGGCGAACGAGGCACTGGGACTCGGAGATCGAGAAGACGCTCGGAACTCACCGTTAAGAACGGCGCAAGAGGAACAGAATCCCGCGAAGGGAATTCCGGCGTCCAGAATCCGGAAGAAGCTTGGAGGAAAAAAGACCAAAGGCATGGGGTTCCGGCGGACAGCGGACCGGGGTCCGAGATCCGGGAAGACATTCGGACGTGGCCGTTTGGAATGGTGAGAACACTATGGAATCTCGAGAAAGGAATCCCGGGGGTAAAAGTCCGAGGGAAAGAAAATGGTAAGGGTTTCGACCGAGAGGTGAAACATTTTGCGATCGGGAAACGGAGTTCGGGAAGCTGCAAGGCGGACGCCGTTTGAAATGGCGAGATGAGGATGGAATTCTGGGAACAAAATCCCGGGAACCAAATTCCAGGGACAGATTTGAAGAAAATTGTGAAGTTTGATCTTAGACGGAAATGAAGGGTCCAGGATCCGAGGGTCGGGAAGACGCTCGGATGGGGCCGTTTGAAATGGTGGAGACGCAACGGAATCCCGAGAAGGGAATTCCGAAGGTGGGAATCCAAAAGGAGGGAAAAGGTTGAAAATTCGAAGGAAGTTGGCGGTACGGACGGCCGCTAGAAGACTTGGGCCCGGAAGACGCCAGCGTCGTTTCGAAGAACAGCCGCGATGTGGGAAGGTTTCAAATCGATTTTTTGGACGATTTAACGACGGATTTTCTGATTCTAAGATATGGGTTATGCACGCAGGGGGAAAATCTACTTAGTTCAGGTTTCATTTTACACTTTAACCCCAAGAAAATCCAAAAAATCACAAAAAACAAAACGAGGGCATGCGGACAAAAAATCTACCTCGAAAATCCGAAGAACAGGCTGCCGAATGCACGAAGGTCGCCGAGAAAGCACTTCGAAATCCGACAGGAGGAAAGTTAAATTCAGCAGGAGCTCTTCAATCTTTCTCTATCACTCGAGCCTTTGATAATGACGGCCGAAAAATCGATTTTATAGCAAGATACAATCATTAATGCGACATTAACTCCTCCATACGGTTACAGGTTGGGTTGGTGAGCTTCTGAAGAATGCAGAGGCGATGGGAGGTCCGAGGTCCAGGGTCCAGAAAGCCGTCCCAAGGCAGCCTTTCTGCAAACAGCGAAGATCGATGGGAAACCCGATAGGGGAAACCTAGAAGAGGCAATCCGAAAGAGGCAATCTGGAAGAGGAAATCCGGAAGGGGAAACCCGAGAGGGGAAACCCGAAAATTGCCATAGATGCCAGAATTTTGACGAGGAAAACCTGGAAAGCCCGAGACCTAAAATATGGCATTGGGGAACGTGTTACCCCCTATTTTGGGCACAAAAATGGGGTACGCAAAATGAGGCAAAACAAAAGGAACTAAAAAAGGAGAGGGAAAAGAGGGTCCCCGTTCGGAACGGGGCGTGTGTGCAAAAGGCACAACAGTATCTTTAGAATATCCAAATCAAATTAAAACCAACACAATTATAGAAATAACATAAGGTACTAGTCAGTGACCAATGTTTGTTAAAATTTAGGATAGGTACATATCATGAGGAAGTATTGCATCATGTTAAAGGATATATGTCATTTATTTTTGGGAATCCTAGCCATGGTAGTATGAGAATGAATTCATACATTTGTATAAAGAGAATACTTAGACTATGATGGACATAAAGAAGCTATGGTTAAACTAGAGGAAATATCTTGAGACTATTCTATAGTGGTTCAACATGCACAATGATAATCCTATAAGTATTCCTTTACCAATATCCATTAAGTTGAGCCTACAACAGTGCCCTAAATCTATGGAGGGAAGGACAGATCTAGGGAGTGGTAGGGTGGGAGGGATAGGTATAGAGAGAGAGAGGGATATATGGTAGGTGGAGAGAGGTTGTGTGTGTGTGAGGGAGAGAGAGAGGAGGAGGAAGGAGGGAGATAGGAAGTGGTAGGGTGGGAGGGATAGAGGGAGGGAGAGAAAGAGGGAAGGAGGGAGATAGGGAGTGGTACGGTGGGAGGGATAGAGGGATGGAGAGAAGGAGGGATATAAGGAGTGGTAGGTTGGGAGGGATAGGTATAGAGATAGTTAGGGAGGGAGGGGTAGGTGGAGAGAGGTTGTGTGTGTATGTGTTAGGGAGAGAGGGAGGGAGATAAAGAGGAAAGGAGGGAGATAGGGAGTGGTAGGGTGGAGGGATAGAGGGAGGGAGAGGAGGGAAGGAGGGAGATAGGGAGTGGTGACAAATTTGGTTTTATATGATAAGGAAAAGGAAAAACTAGATAAAGAGAGAGAGAGAGGAAATAAGGGAGACATGGAGAGGTAGGTAGAGAGAGGTAAGGTTGAAGGAATAGAGGGAGAGGTAGGTAGAGAGATTGAGGAAAAGATGCAACACAAAAATTTCCTCATCTCCATTGCTCTTACCTATTAACACACCCTACTATTCATTGTCATGATCTTCTAACTTTTTTTTTCATATCTTTTACTTGAATCTTTAGATCAGTTTCTCCCTCATCAACCCTTAGGATAGAAACATCCCTTTATTGGATAGAGTTTTCAATGTCTTGAATACTTTTATGTAGCTTTGTAGCCACCTTTTTCTTAGATTTGAGAGTGTCTTTACAATTAGAGAATGTAGATGTTTCTTTTAAAAAGTTCTTTACAAGACTAGTCTACCTTTTTACATCAGGCTTTCATGTATCCACCCAATTGATTTTCTTTTTTTGCACTTAGATCTGATTTTTCATTTTCCTTGTTATCTATTTCCAATTGTATTTGTTCCATGGAATTCTTAAGCTCAAGAATCTTTGAGTTCATTTGTTCAACTCCACTTATAGCATCATCTCTCGCATTCTTTACTTGCACACATTCATATGCAATGCAAAACCTCTTGACTTTATCCACTTTTACATTTCCATTTTCCCATTGCACATACTGCACATGCACCTTCCTCAACTTCTCAAGAGTGGGAAGAATCTCTTCAGTCAATACACTATCTATCTCATTCACTTTGGTCTGCTTCTTCACATTTATTTTCTCAACTTCATGTCTTTTAGATTGCATCTTTCTCTCAATAACCTTAAGCTCCTTTTATTTTGATGATAAAATATTCTTCTTATCTTTTGCTTCCTTTTCTAAGTGGTTAATTTTAGTTGTCTACTCTTTTGCTACAATTTCAACACTTCCAACTATTTCTTTTGCATCTACAAGTTGATGATGACAAATTTTTCCTCATCCTTGCTACTCTTACCTATTAACATCCTGTAGATACAGTTTTGTCGATTCAAGTGTTTTTGGGTCCCTATGTCCCACAATCCACCAACACATCTCCCCCCTTCCCTCTCTCTCTCCATAGAGTATGTTGTTTTTGTCCTTCATCATAGTGTAAGTATTCTCTTTATACAAATGTATGAATTTATTGATTTGGATATTCTATTTACATACTTATATTTAGTCTTGTATATATTTCTAAAGATACTTCTCCTTTGTACTAGTTCTTTATCGATGTCCCTCTCTCCCTCTTTATTTAGAAAGACATAAAATAAATTTTATTCTTCTCAATTCTAGTCTTATGAATTAAAAATGTATACCGTTCTATGACTAAGTTAAGAGGCTTCCAAGGGTATACCACATGTGTAGGCCTATTAGGATTGGAATGTGTGCTAGAAATTAGAAACTATAAATTATTCAATGGTAGGAAATATAAGATGTCTAGAAACACTTTGTAGCATGTTGTAGACACACTAATTCCACCATATTTGTTATTTAATCCTACATATTAATTCATCCTAGCCAATTCCCTATAACATCACCATGTTGACTAATTAATTTAATTACTTAATTAATTGCACCATGTCATAACATTATATTTCCAATTTATTTATCTTTAAGCCTCCTTTTCCTTAGCTTTGAGAGTGTCTTTATGATTAGAAAATGCAAATGTTTCTTTTAACAAGTTATTTACAATAATTTTCTACCTTTTTAGATAAGAATTTCATGTCTCCACCCAACTAATTCATTTTTTCTATACTTAGATCTGATTTTACCTTTTCCTTATCATCTATTTCCAATTGTTTTTGTTCCATGGAATTCTTAAGTTCAAAAATCTTATCATCTAGGGAAAGTTCTACTATACCCTTTGATCCTTGAATTGCATCATCCCTCACAATAAGAGTATGAAAATACAACGCTTTACCCTTCATTATCATTGAAACATTTTCTAGTAGGTGTGTACTACCATTTTTCTATTAAAAATCATCCAACCATACCAAGAATATGTTGGTTTAAAGACAACTCCACATACCATTGGGTGATCCCACAATAATGGGTTACACTTTTTGGCCAAACTTGACATTGAAATCAATATTTTTCACCAAATCTTCACTTTCGTGCGCCTATAGAAGCTAAATCATTAATAATTTGAAGATGAACCAAACTAGTGATTTGTGATATTTTGTGTTGAGAATCTAATTATATTTAAAAAATAAAAAAATAAAAAAAAATGTGAATTATTTTATGTAGTTTTTATTAACCTATTTTTTTTACTAAACATCATTTTCAAAAACTGATGCTTACTTTCAGCTGCATAACTTTTTTTTATAGAAATCATACAATTCTAATTTTTTAAATAAAATGTTTTCACACCATTATCTAGTGGATGGATATTTTTTCATAATTTTTTGTTGGATATATATTTTTTAATTAATTTTCTAATTCAGAGTAATTATAATTTGAATATATTATACTTTCAGCTGCATAACTTTTTTTGTATTCATTTGAACTAACTTATTATTTTTTTGTTGGAATAAGGACATCAATAGCTAGTGTACATGCATTTTTAAGAAAATTT
The DNA here is from genome assembly GCA_007115665.2 of Sequoiadendron giganteum. NCBI lineage: Eukaryota > Viridiplantae > Streptophyta > Pinopsida > Cupressales > Cupressaceae > Sequoiadendron > Sequoiadendron giganteum. Next base: position 622,175,936 of record CM021107.1, read on the forward strand.
TTTCTCTCTTTTCCTATTTTTCCATATGTGTGAAATAAAGACCTCAATGTTCATTGAAAAACCTACATTCACAAGAAATAAAAAATAAATATAATAATTAAATTAAATATATTCAAAATTATACTTTTTGGGAAGCTTATAATAGGGAATACATGTTTACAAAAAAATAATTTTAAATTAATTAATTTGATCCCCTAAAAGGTAAATCAAAAGTGGTTTTTTATCAGCATTTTGATAGGTGTAGAGGAGATTCCATTATAGGTATGGTTTAAAACTAGCAGCTTTCTATCCAAGAGGGTTTGATATAAGTGGGTTTGATCAAACCCTATTCAATTAAAACCCTTAAAATGGAACCTTTTTAAGGCTTAAATCATTATATTTTCTAAAAATATGTGATTTCAGCAAGAATTAGGATGTCCCAAAAAGTGTAACCCATTATTATGGCAACACCCCATTCATTATATTCAATCAAGCATATATGAGATACTATATCCCTCCCATTCTACCTCGCTAGACCTCTCCCTCCCCCCATCCCTCTATACTTCTCTTTATCTCTCATCTCTCACCATCCCTCCTAACCTTCCTCTCCCTCTATTTTTCCTTATTTCCCCTCTCCTCTTTCCACCTATCCATCCCTTTATCACTCATTCACCTCCTTACCTCTCTCTCCCTCACACACACACAACCTCTCTCCACCTACCCCTCACATTATCCATCCCTTCATCCCTCCTTCCCTCTCCCACCCTCTCTCTATATGTAACTCTATCCCTCCCACCTTACCACTCACTATCTCGTTCCCCCATCTCTCTCATATACTTTCTATTAGGATGCTTGCATAAAAATTCTAGGATTTCTTAGATGAAACTTAGTGAAATAGCCTTGTATTTAATTCTAGTGGTTGCAGGAAAAGAATTAAGTGTTGTGTATTAGGTGACAAATATGTAGTAACACTTTCCCTAGATGATAATATTATTGAACTTAAGAATTCCATGGGACAAATACAATTGGAAATATATGATAAGGAAAAGGAAAAATCAAATCTAAGTGTAGAAAAATAGAATTGGTTGGGTGGAGACATGAAAGTCTTATCTAAAAAGGTAGAAAAGTCTTGTAAAAAAATTGATAAAAGAAACATCTACATTAATTATGAATGATTAATTGTGATGATTGCATCAATTACATGGTAAAAAAGAGCCTTCTTCAATTATTTAATTATCAATTATAGTGTAAATATGGATATAACATTAATCATTTATAGTTTCACCAATTCATTATTTTTAGTGTAAATAAATACATTCCTCTATACTTCACAATATCACTCCTCTCTCACCATCCCTCCTAACCTTCCTCTTCCCATAGGTGGAGAGAGGGATAGAGGGATAGGGGGAGGGGGAGACATGGAGAGGTAGGTAAAGAGAGGTAAGGTTGAAGGAATAGAGGGATAGGTAGGTAGAGAGAGTGATGGGAGATAGGGAAAGTAGAGAGGGAAGAGGAATAAGAAAGTGTTTTTTTTTACAAGACTTGTCTACCATTTTAGATAAGGGTTGATTTTTCGTTTTCCTTATCATATATTTCCAATTGTATTTGTTCCATGGAATTCTTAAGCTCAAGAATATTTGACTTCATTTATTCAACTCCACTTATAGCATCATCTCTAACTTTATTTTCTTGCAAAAATTCATATGCAATACAAAACCTCTTGACAAAGGGATAAAGGGAATGACAAAGAGAGGGGTAGGTGGAAAGAGAGAGAGAGGATGGAATAGGGACAAAGGTAGGAAGAGGAAGATTAGGATGGATGGTGAGATAGGAGTGATAGAGGGAAGTATAGAGGAATTGTGATAGGGAGAGGGCGAGGGGGGTGGCTTATTTATAGAGGTAATATAGAGAGAGTTAGGGAGAGAGGGAGGGGTAGGTAGAAAGAGATAGTGGAGAGAGGTTGTGTGTGTGTGAGGGAGAGAGAGGGGGAGGGAGAGACATAGTGAGTGGTAAGGTGGGAGGGATAGAGGTACATATAAAGATAAATAAGTTCTTCCAATATAGCTATATTGAAATCATTTTTTTTTACTCTTAATAAATAATTTGTAAAGGATAAATATGGAGGGGATTTTCATATGGAATCATATCTCATTAATGCAACCAATTATTTCATGAAATTCTCACCTCTCCTAAAACCTAAAGGCTAGGTACAAGGTTCGAGTGCATTTTATTATCCACTCCAAAATCACCACCTACTATCCCAATTACCTCCCTCTTTCTCTCCCTCACTCTCTCTACCTATTAACAGGGGATAGTAAGTGGGATAGATGGAGGGAGAGAAAGAGGGAGGTAATTGGAACCTAGTAACAAGGTTCTAGTGCATGTTATTCCCCTAGAGGGGAGGAAGAGGTTATCACAATGCTTATGAATATTTTAAAGTAGTTATAACTAGATAATAATAGAGGGAGGGAGAGAGAGAGGGAATGAGAGAGATAGGAAGTGGTAGGGTGTTGGGGATAGAAGGAGGGAGATAAAGAGGGAAGGAGAGAGATAGGGATAAGTATAGAGAGTGGTATGGTGTGAGGCATAGAGGGAAGGAGGGAGATAGGGAGTGGTAGGTTGGGAGGGAGGGAAGGAGGGGTAGATTGAGAGAGGTTGTGTGTGTGTGTGTGTGAGGGAGAGAGAGGGGGAAGGAGGGAGATAGGAAGTGGTAGGGTGGGAGGGATAGAGGGAAGGAGAGAAAGAGGGAAGGTTGGAGATAGGAAGTGGTAGGGTGGGAGGTATAGAAGGACCCAAAATGGACTTAATATGAGGGGGCAAACACACTGTCATTTTTTGTTCCCTGTTGGAAAACACACTGTCCCCTATTGGAATACACACTATCCATTTTTGGAAAACACATTGTCCCAATTTGGAAAACACACTATCCCCTATTGGAAAACACATTGTGTCAACCTTCAAATTTGAAAACCCACTGTCCCCTATGTAGGAAAATACATTGTCCCCTGTATAGGAAAAGTGGACAGGGGACATCATTAGAATGTAAGAAGCAATTAGGACAGAGAGGAAGTAGTTTGTGTACAATGTCTGAAATACCAAAAAGCATAAAATTTGAAAACCCACCAATTCAAATGCCTCCTGAACACTTATAGTGAGACCTACAGTACAATAAATCAATCATTATTTCCAGAGAAACATTATCAACAATTCTGAAAATTGCTTCCAAGATACACATGTATGGAAATTATGTATTAAGTGTGCACTCTTAATTCATGCTTCTCCAATTGGTGATGTTTGTGTCTGGTTGTCTCTGTCCTATTTTATCTCAGTCACTATAGCTAACACAAACTATATTTATAATATGAGAGCTCCATGGTTTTTCATGAAACAAGAACCAAGACCCAAAAGTATAAGCTTAATATTACCAAAGTTTTCAAATCCTACAAAGCCACACCACCTTTATGCCTTGCAAATAGAAAAAAATATTGACACCCAACTCACAATTATACCATAGAACACTAGCAGGAATTATATCTTTCCAACTAATAATGTGTTCCCTTCAAATAACACTACATTTTAATTAATATATTTAATGTACAATTGGTTGAACCATGATGTTGTGGTTCTTGTCATCAAGATTCAAAACCTTTACTGGAGTGTTATTGTTGAGTTTTCATGTAGGAGATGAGATCTCGCTGAAGTGTTATTGTTGAGTTTTCATATTAGAGAAAGGAATTCTTGATTTCTGTTTTTCATAAATTTTTGACATGACTTCTTTCTAGAAGCTTGTTTTCTTATCTGTAGTGTGTTTTCCAATATTATTTGTAGTGTTGGAAAACACACTATCCCTTATCAATTATTTCCACAAGGGACAATGTGGTTTCCATCACTGCAAATAATGTTGGAAAACACACTATCCCCTGTTAGTTATTTCCTTGTTGGAAAACACACTGTCATCTTTTATTCCCTGTTGGAAAACACAGTGTCCCCTATTGGAAAACACATTCTCCATTTTTGGAAAACACACTGTCCCCTTTTGGAAAACACATTGTCCTCTATTGGAAAACACATTGTGTCAACCTTCAAATTTGAAAACCCATTGTCCCCTATGTAGGAAAAGTGGATAGGGGACATCATTAGAATGTAAGAAGCAATTAGGACGAAGAGGAATTAGGTTGTGTACAATGTCTAAAATACCAAAAAGAATAAAATTTGAAAACCCACCAATTCAAATTCCTTTTGAACACTTACAGTGAGACCTACAGTACAATAGATCAATCATTGTTTCCAGAGAAACATTATCAACAATTCTAAAAATTGCTTCCAAGATACACATGTACGGAAATTATGTGGTAAGTGTGCACTCTTAATTCATGCTTCTCTAATTGGTGATGTTTATGTCTGGTTGTCTCCATCCTATTGTATCTCAGTTGTTATAGCTAACACAAACTATATTTATAATATGAGAGTTCCATGTTTTTTCATGAAATAAGAACCAAGACTCAAAAGTATAAACTTAATATTACCAAAACATTATATATTAGCATTCTTCTAAAACATTTTTCACCATCACCCTTTGTCATACCAACCCAAAAACATTATCCTTATCCCTCATCCATCCTATAAATCCATTTTGGGTGCTTATTTCCCACAATCAACCATCACATCTCCCCCTCACACTAAGTCCATTTTGGGTCCTTCTATCCCTCCCACCCTACCACTTTGTATCTCTGACCTTCCCTCTTTCTCCCCCTCCATCTATCCCTCCCACCCTACCACTTCCTATCTCCCTCCTTCACCCTCTCTCTCCCTCACACACACACACAACCTCTCTCCATCTACCCCTCCTTCCCTCCCTCCCACCCTACCACTCCCTATCTCCCTCCTTCCCTCTATCCCTCTAACCATACCACTCTCTATACCAATCCCTATCTCTCTCCTTCCCTCTTTCTCTCGCTCCTATCCCTATCACCCTACAACTTCCTATCTCCCTGCTTTATCTCTCCCTCCATCTATTACAATCTAGTGATAACTATTTTCACTACATCTACCATATCATCCTCCATCTATCTAATATTCATCTATTCAAGTTTATTTCATCATGAACTACTACTTCCTCTTTCTTCAATTTCTTCATTATAAGGTCTTTCAACACCATCTTTATGTCTCTCTTTGGGTTAATCCATCATCAGTGTTGCATTAATCCACTAGGTTAAACCTTAAACCATACAGCCTAAACCTAACATCTATCATCATTACATTAATCCATCGCATGAAACTATAAATGATTAATGTTATCCATATTTACACTATAATTGATTAATTGAACAATTGAAGGCTCACTTTTACCATGTAATTGGTGCGATCATCATAATTAATCATTCAAATTCCCTTAAATGTGTTTATAAGGCATGTGGATGAGAGTTTTAAATATTCAAATTCCTTATAAAATCTATGGATTATTAAAGAAGAAAGTGATAAAGAAACTAGAGGTTTTTAAACAATGATGGTATCGATAAATAACTAGTACAAAGGAGAAGTCTCTTTAGAAATATATACAAGACTAAATATAAGTGTTATAAATTCAAACAATGGTAGTAAATATATTTTAGCACCAAAAGAGATGGTATAAATTCAAACAGTGTGTTTTCGAATAGGGGACAGTGTGTTTTCCAAAAGGGGACAGTGTGTTTTCCAATAGGAGACAGTGTGTTTTCCAACATGGAACAAAAAAATGATAGTGTGTTTTCCAACATGGAACAAAACAATGACAGTGTGTTTTCCAATAGGGAAATAACTAACAGGGGATAGTGTGTTTTCCAACATTATTTACATCATTGGAAAACAAACTATCCCTTGTCAATTATTTCCACAAGGGACAGTGTGTTTTCCAACATTGCAAATAATGTTGGAAAACACATTGTCCCCTGTTAGTTATTTCCAATTAGTTATTTCCCTTTTGAAAACACACAGTCATTTTTTTGTTCCCTGTTGGAAAACACACTGTCCCCTATTGTAAAACACACCGTCCCCTTTTGGAAAACACACCATCCCCTTTTGGAAAACACACTGTGTCCACCTTCAAATTTTAGAACAACTCTTTGGTTATAGTGAAAATGACATTTCACTTTCTTGATATGATTGGAACAAAAAAATGGTCACTTTCTTGATAGTGTTTTTTCCAACATTGGAAATAAATAACAAGGGACAACGTGTTTTCCAACAATGGAAATAACTAACAGGAGACAGTGTGTTTTCCAATAGGGGACAACGTGTTTTCCAACAAGGAACAAGAAAATGACGTAGTGTGTTTTCCAACAGGGAACAAAAAAATGAGTGTATTTTCCAATAGGGAAATAACTAATAAGGGACAGTGTGTTTTCCAATATTATTTGCAGTGTTGGAAAACACACTGTCTCTTGTCAATTATTTCCACAAGGGATAGTGTTTTTTCCAACACTGCAAATAACGTTGGAAAACACACTGTCCGCTGTTAGTTATTTCCCTATTGAAAAACACATTGTCATTTTTTTGTACCCTGTTGGAAAACACATTGTCCCCTATTGGAAAACACAGTGTCCCCTTTTGGAAAACACACTATCCCCTCTTGGAAAGCACACTGTTGGAAAACACACTTTGTCCACCTTCAAATTTTAGACACAGTGTGTTTTCCAACAGGAGACAATGTGTTTTCCAAAAGGAGACAGTGTGTTTTCTAATAGGGTACAAAAAAATGACAGTGTGTTTTCCAATAGGGAAATAACTAATAGAGTTTGGTTACAGTGAAAATGACATTTCACTTTCTTGATATGATTGGAACAAAAAAATGCCCACATTGTTTGTAGTGTTGGAAAACACATTGTCCCCTGTGTAGGAAAAGTGGGCAAGGGACATCATTAGAATGTAAGATGTCTAGAAATAACTAATAGGGGACAGTGTGTTTTCCAACATTGGAAATAACTAACAGGGGACAATGTGTTTTCCAATAGGGGACAATGTGTTTTCCAACAGGGAACAACAAATTCTCACATTATTTGTAGTTTTGGAAAACACATTGTCATTTGTCAATTATTTCCTACACAAGGGACGGAGTGTTTTCCAACACTATAAATTCATAAGGAAATAATTGACAAGGGACAGTGTGTTTTCCAACACTGCAAGTAATGTGAAATTTTTTATGTTCCCTATTGGAAAACACACTGTCCCCTGTTAGTTATTTTGAATGTTGTTCTAAAATTTGAAGGTGGACTTAATTACATAACTGACAAGGGACAATGTGTTTTCCAACACTATAAATTCGTAAGGAAATAACTAATTAGGGACTACGTTTTCCAACTTCTCTTTTTACCTATCTCTCCTCCCCAACTTCCCCTCTCTCCTTTCCCTATCTCCCCTCACTCTCTCTACCTAATTCTTCATCTATTCCTCCAACCTTACCTCTCTTTACCTACCTCTACATGTCTCCCTCACTTCCTCTCTCTCCCTTTATCCCTCCTATCCTACCTCACTAGATCTCCTCCCCATCCCTCTATACTTCTCTCTATCTCTCCTCTCTCATTATCCCTCCTAAACTTCTTCTCTCACCATATATCCTTACCACTTCCTATCTCCCTCCTTCCCCTTCTCTCTCCCTTTATCCCTCCTATCCTACCTTGCTAGATCTCCTCCCCATCCCTCTATACTTCTCTCTATCTCTCCTCTCTCATTATCCCTCCTAAACTTCTTCTCTCACCATATATCCTTACCACTTCCTATCTCCCTCCTTCCCCTTCTCTCTCCCTCACACACACAACCTCTCTCCACTATATCTCTCTATCTACCCCTCCCTCTCTCCCTAACTCTCTATACCTTCCTCACCTGCCCTACCTCTCTTTATCTCCCTCCTTGCCTCTTTTATATATTTACTTTAAGATTCATTCTCGTTTTAAGAGAACTATTCTCCTATATAATTTGATTACTCATTACTACAAGGTAGAGGAAAATTAGGTTATAATTCTAAAGGAGTATACCTTTTCGGTAACTCCTATAATCTTATAGACCTCACAATCCTCATGAATTTAATTTTTGCATTAATAATCCCCCATACCTTCCATTTTTATTTTATACCATCCCTCATCCACATTTCCAGTCTATTCCATAATCCTCACCTAATCATTGATTGAAGATATTCTTCCTACTCTTCAAAATTTGATGAACATGTGCACTATGTGTAATGGGAAAATGGAAATACAAGAGTGGATAAAATCAAGAGGTTTTGGAGTGATGGATAATAAAAGATAGGGAGTGGTAGGTTAGGAGCGATAGAAGCACCAATATACAAAAAATAAATATTACACAAGGTTTGTTTGGTGGATGCAATCCTCTTTAAAAACCTTCTAAATAACTAACAAGGGACATAGGACATCATTAGAATGTAAAATGTCTAGAAATAACTAATAGGGGACAATGTGTTTTCCAACAAGGGAAATAACTAATAGGGGACAATGTGTTTTCCAACAGGGGTTAGTGTGTTTTCCAACATTGGAAAAAACTAATAGTGGACAGTGTGTTTTCCAACACTATAAAAAATGTGAATAGTCAAAAAGTTAAATATTTCATTTTTTGGAAATCCTACAAAGATCTTCCCTTTATTTTTCTAATCCATATCATTAGCCACCCTTTCCAATAAATCTCCTCTTGACACTTGGATATTTCCTCTTGATATCTCTCATCTATGGTGATCCCTTGATTTTAATTACATCATTCCTCGCAACAAGAGACTGCAAATAGAATCCTTTAAACACTTCATTATCATCAATACATTTTCTAGTAGGTGTTTTCTACAATTTTTCTATTAAAAATCATCAAACTATACCAATATTATGTTGGTTGAAAGAGAAATCCACATTCCATTAGTAGTATTCAATCAAGCATCTAAGAGACCATATCAAATAGAGCAAGGGTGCACTCCGTTTTAACCGTATCTAAGGAGCAAGGTTATTTAAAGTAAAATATACTATCTATTTTCTTTATCTTTATATTTATTTCCTTATTTCATTTTAAGCCATCTGAAATAATGTACCCCTTATCTGAAATAATGTACTCTGAAATTATGTACCCTTTTAAGCCATCTCCTATTTATAAAACTATTTTTCTCACATGACACATAATTTAAGTCAAGGAACTTGTATATCCCCTTAATCCATTCTCTTAGGAATAGAGGTATAGAGGGATAGATGGATAGGGGAAGGGAGAGACATGGAGAGGTAGGTAAAGAGAGGTAAAGTTGAAGGAATAGAGGGATAGGTAGGTAGAGAGAGTGATGGGAGATTGGGAGAGTAGAGAGGGAGGAGGAGATATAAGTAGATAGAGGGGGGAAGTTGGGAAGGACATAGAGGTAGGTAGAAAGAGAGGTGGGTGGGATGGATTGACGAAAAGGTAGGTCAAGAGGGAGAGAGTGAGTGTAGGTAGAGATAGGGAGGGAGGGGGAGAGAGAGAGGGAAAGAGAGAGGGAGAGAGGTGTAGGTACAAAGAGGTAATGTGCAAGGAATAAAGAGAGATGTAGGTAAATCTAGATACAAAGGTAGGGTGGGAGAGGTATAAAGAGAGAGAGGGGGGAGGGAGAGGTAGATAAGTACTTTTCAAATCTTTCCCTCCCTCCCTCTATTATAATCTAGTGATAACTACTTTTCAAATCTATCTCTCCCTCCCTCGCTCACTGACTAATACCTTATGTTATTCCTATAATTGTGAAATTTTATATGGACTTGGATATTCTAACCTTTTCAATTTTAACTTATCAACTATCTCTTTTGGTTCTAAAATATATTTACTACCATTGTTTGAATTTATAACACTTATATTTAGTCTTATATATATTTCTAAAGAGACTTCTCCTTTGTACTAGTTTTTTATCGATACCATCACTGTTTAAAAAAACTCTAGTTGCTCTATCAAATTCTTCTTTAATCATTCATAGCTTTTATAAGGAATTTGAATATTTAAAACTCTTATCCACATGCCTTATAAACACATTTGAGGAAAAACTTGAATGATTAATTATGATGATTGCATCAATTACATGCTAAAAGTGAGCCTTCAATTGTTAAATTAATAAATTATAATGTAAATATGGATAACATTAATCGTTTATAGTTTCATGCAATGGATTATGCAATGATGATATATGTTAGGTTTAGGGTTTAGGGTTTAAGGTTTAACCTAATGGATTAATGCAACGATGATGATGGATTAACCCAAAGAGAGACATAAAGATGGTGTTGAAAGAACTTATTCAATGAAGAAATTGAAGAGGAAGTAGTAGTTCATAATGAAATAAAATAATAGATGAATATTAGATAGATGGAGGATGATATAGTAGATGTAGTGAAACAACCTTCATCACAGAATTAAGGTTGTATAGAGAGAGAGATAAGTAAGGTTGATTCATCATTAGTGCCTCCTCCTATATTATTTGAGATGCCTTCTCCTATAGAATTTGATTCTTTCAATGTATGGTGCTCATTCTACTGAGCTCTATTTTGAAATAGAGAAAGATATTAGGACTTCAACTCTACTTGAGATTTCAAATGTGAAAAAAAATTTTGTAATGACAACAATGTTGCAATTTCTACTTCAATTCCCTCCCACCCTACCACTACCTATCTCCCTCCTTGCCTCTTTCTCTCCCTCTATCCCTCCCACCCTATAACTCCCTATCTCACTCCTTCCCTCTTTCTCCCCTTCCCTCTATCCATCCCACCCTACCACTTCCTATCTCCCTACATCCCCCTCTCTCTCCCTTAGATTAATTCATTTACATTAGCCTAAAATTAATCTAATGAATTAATGCAATGATGATATATGTTAGGTTTAGGGTTTAGGGTTTAAGGTTTAACCTAATGGAGAGATAAATAGAGGAAGGAGAGAGATATTTAGTGTTAAGGTGGGAGGGATAGAGGTACACATATAGAGAGGGGATGGGAGAGGTATGCATAGAGATTTTGAGAGGGAGGGAAGGGGAGAGGGGGAGGGAGGGATAATGTGAGGGGTAGGTGGAGAGAGGGAGGGAGAGAGAGGTGAGATAGAGAGAAAGAGAGAAAGAGAGTAGAGAGGGATGTATTGAGGGAAGGGTAGGTAGATAGGGAGAGGGTGAGTGGAGATAGAGAGAGGGAGGGATGGAGGGAGGTGTAGGTAGAGAGAGGTAAGGTAGGTGAGGTAGGTATAAAGAGAGTTGGGGAGAGAGGGAGGGGTAGGTGGAGATAGGTTGTGCGTGTCAGGGAGAGATAGAGAGAGAGGTGAGGATCACATGTAGATAGGTAGGATATGAGGACCATCCACCTTATCTCTAAACATCATCATACAAGTGAAACTTTTCTTTTATTCCATTAGTCAACATCATCATTATATTTAAAACATATAGGTATAGAGAGAATTAGGGAGAGAGGGAGGGCTAGGTGGAGATAGATTGTGTGTAGCACATTTTGAAGAGAATTGTATTACTTATCAAATCAAAAGATTATAATTTATACATTGGTTGTGTTTGTGATTAAAGTTGTGATTAAGAAATTTAAAGAAAAATAATCAATCTAGAGAATGCACTCTTTAACGAACAAGTTGTGGATGAACAAGAAGAGGAAGATATAATTCTTTCAAAGATATTGAAAACTATTTTAAAAACTTATAAGGGACTTAAAATTTGGTGCAGTAAAAATGACATTTTCCTTTCTTCATCTGATTGGAACAAAAAAATGCTCACATTATTTGCAGTGTTGGAAAACATACTGTGCCTTGTAAATTATTTCCTTTTTTTTTGTTTAGTACACACCAACAATGTAATGAAGTCTGCCTTCAAATTTTAGAACAACTCTTTGGTACAATAAAAAAATTAACTTTCTTCATTTGATTGGAACAAAAAAATGCTCACATTATTTGCAATGTTGGAAAATATACTATCCTTTGTCACTTATTTCCTTATGAATTTGCACTATTGGAAAATACACTATCCCTTGTCAATTATGTAATGAAGTCCACCTTCAAATTTTAGAACATTGGAAATAACTAATAGGGGACAATGTTTTTTCCAATAGGGGGCAGTGTGTTTTCCAATATGGAACAAAAAAGTGTGCATATTATTTACAGTGTTGGAAAACACACTATCCCTTGTCAATTATTTCCTTATGAATTTGCAGTGTTGGAAAACACATTGTCCCCTGTGTAGGAAATAATTGACAAGGGACAGTGTGTTTTCCAACACTAAATAATGTGAGTATTTTTTTGTTCCCTATTGGAAAACACATTGTCCCCTGTTAGTTATTTCCACTGTTGGAAAACACACTATCCCCTATTAGTTTTTTCCAATGTTGGAAAACACACTGTCACTTGTTGGAAAACACATTGTCTCATGTTAGTTATTTCTAGACATCTTACATTCTAATGATATCCCCATCCAAAAACATTATCCCTATCCCTCCTTGAAGCTATAAATCCAATTTGGGTGCATATGCTCACATTATTCGCAGTGCTGGAAAACACGGTATCCCTTGTCAATTATTTTCTTATGATTTTTTTGTTTCCTAGGCACAAAAAATTTAATGAAGTCCACTTCAAATTTTAGAACAATTCGTCGGTACAATGAAAATGACATTTCACTTTCATCATATGATTGGAACAAAAAAATTCTCACATTATTTGCAGTGCTAGGAAAGACACTGTCCCCTGTCAGTTATTTCCTTATGAATAGTTCTTTTTTTGTATGCACCAAGAATGTATTGAAGTCCACCTTCAAATTTTAGAACAACTCTTTGGTATATTAAAAATGACATTTAACTTCATTTATTTGGAACAAAAAAATGCTCACATTATTTGCAGTGTTGGAAAACACACTGTCCCCTATCAGATATTTCTTTATGAAAAGTTTTTGTTTCATATGCACTAAAAATGTAATGAAGTCCACCTTCAAATTTTAGAGCAACTCTTTGTTACAGTAAAAATGGCATTTCATATTTTTCATCTAATTGCAACAAAAAAATACTCATATTATCTCTAATGTTGGAAAACACACTATTCCCTATCAGTTATTTCCTTCTACAACTTCAAAGCTACAAGATGGGGAGGACGAGGAGGATTTGCAAGTGGGGGATACATAAAACTATCCAAACTCTCCTGAGGGGTGAGTAACCAATGGGTTTGTTTCGTGTACAGGTTTTTACAAGAGTATGTGGGTGGTAGGTTTCTTAACACTCAGTGTTTGTTAACATGTAAATTTTGAAGGTGTGTTTCATTGCATTCATACTCTTTAAATAATAAAGTTTTCATTACACTAATTACAGGTTGGAAAATATTGGGTGTTATTAAACGTGCAACCCACAATGTTCTAAAACCCTCTACATGTAACAACCTGATTGGTTAATCACCCCTCAAGTCAACTTTATTAATTTTATGTATCTCCCACCTACAACTCCCTGAGCTCTCCACCCTTGAGCTTAGAAAAAAAAATCATATCACCCACAACCCATTGTGTTTTCCAAATTGTAATTATTTTGTGCAATTTAAAAAAAATTGGAACTATTGATATTTAAAATACCTTAAAGGATTTTTGGTATGTCACAAGGAGATATCACCTTTGATCAATCCATTGAAATTGAACAATTTTGAAAGTTAAAGACAAGTTCCTAAGCAAGTGGATTATTTACTCTTTTGGTTGCACCATATTGAATGTGTTGCTATGTATTATTCTCTAGAATAATTGTCTTATGATCTCTTAAATATTATTGAATGATTAAGTTATTAAAATGAATTCATTAAATTTCTTTAAATACTATTACACAATATCAAATTATGTCAAGAGTGTCTTTAGTCAAATGAAGATAGAAGGATAAGGGAGTCATTCATCCAAATTTTAAAATTTAAAATTAAATGAGTGGGTTAAATGTATTTTGTTTTAGAATTGATGACGAAAAATAAATTTCTAATGTAGATTTAAATCAATTTATCATTATTATGAATTTATCTATTTTGATCCAATGAATACATCTTAGATTCTAAAGTGATTTAAGAACCTCTTGGGTCAATTCTAACCATCATGAACTTGATATATCATACAAGATTGATATGAGTAACACGATATTGATCTAATAGAACGTATGTTTGAAAAGATGCTCACTTTTTCCTCTAGATATCTATGTTAAAGTGGTGTCTAGATACATTATTTAAGAGTTTTTTGAGTCAAACAAAGAATGTGTTCTTATAGGTCAAACCCACTAGAAAATTAAATTAATTATGATGAAATATATCAAAGAAACACAAAACATTAGGAACAAATAAGAAATAGAAATTCTCTATAACAACACTCTGAGTATGTAAGAAATTTTCAAAATCAAAATCTCTAAAATATAAAGTTAACCTTTGCAATAAGAGAACATTAAAGTCATGAACTTACTTTTATATCAAGTAACAAAATGAACTCATAAATAATATTAAATTCTCAAAAAATAAATTAAATATTAAAATAACATACACAAAGAACTTGCTTGCACCTATCATCATATTAAACATGTCATTCTCATTACAACCTAGAGAATACAAAATGCAATAGGATTCAATCCAGTTTTGATTCATGCTGACAACAAATTCACCTCTAGATATGGTGAAAGAATCTCAATAACTAAAAATTGACCATTAACAACTATTATTGTGTTCTGCTTGTGATCTAAAATTATGCAGTTTACACCATTGGCTATTAAATGTTGGGTGCCAAATACATTGAATCTAAAAAGAGTTTGCTAAGCCAAATAGATAAGACATATTAGCAAAGATGCCACTGGACGCATTTGGGAAAATACATAAATTTTGGCAGAAGCGGCCATTGCACAGAAGAACAAATTTGTGCATTTCAATCAAGTTGCTCATCTTTGGAGAGCTCCTTGACAAGAAAACTTCATCAAATGCTAGCCATTTTTCTGCGAAATTCCCTTGTCATAATCTTTCAAAATGTATACCTATCGCCATCTGCAAGAACATCAAAAATTGTTTTAATTTATAACCAGCTTTCTTGATCATTGGATGAGCATTTTGTTTATTTTTATAGAATAAAACAAATTTAATCAAGGAAAACTGAATAGCCAAATCAGAAATTTGCGATGGAACTATTTTTTAGAAAACTAAAATCAGAAAATGTTGTGTATTTCCCACAACCGTACAGTAAACTTAACTTTGTGTTGTAACTAAAAATTTTAATAACTAATCCATAAAATCTGATCCAATCAATCTGGACAAATCTCCAAGAGAATTTGGAAAAATTCTTCAACGCCTTGCAAGAGAACAAATCTAGATGTCGTAAGTTATTTAGATCTCTGAATCTAGCGAGTAGTGAAGACAGCAAGCTATAATGTCGTAGCTCCACATGCTCAAGCGATTGGAGAAAACAAAACTCTTCTGGAAATCTTTTACTAGCAAAATAACCTGACAATGCTATTATTTTCAAGTGTTTCAAAAGTCCTATTGAACTTGGGAACCCTTCAAAACTAGAGCTCAATGGACCAACAATAATCTGCTCTTTCAATTGCAAAGGAGCCTGAAGCCAAGTTCAAATCGAGTGAAATCGAAATCATGGATGGTCTCAAACATTCAGTCATGAACAAGAAGTTGTTGTTACAGAATGGAAACTCGTATTTCAATGAAGATAATATACCTGTACATCACTCTGCCACAATCTTTTGAGATCTCCATTCATTATTTTTAAAAACTACAATTTTTTAAGAGGAATCCACAGAGGAATGCATTCCCATTGTCGTTGATAGAAGTCAAGTTCAAGCCATAGCAAAGAAACTGGTTTTGAAATCAGGCCATTCAAATTTGCTAAGAAATTTTGTAATTTTAGCACCCATGGAGCTGTCTACAATTGACTGAAAACACCTCTAGTTAGCGCTGGCACTGATGTCAAGAATATTTTGGAATCCCACTGATTCCTGCATTTAAAGATCAAGTTCAAAATGGTGTTGCATTAAGAAAAAAATGGTTCAATATGCCAAAAATATCACAACAAGTAATAAAGAACCAACCAAATCCCTAAGATCATTGGGACACCACAGGCGCCGAGGAGATTGCAGTCCATTTGTCATTTCTCTTCCCAAGTCCTACACGATGGTTGTAAATGAAAATATTATCTTCTAATGCAGGGGATTCGAACTCATACCGTTGGAAAATGACTCTGTAAATTCCGCCTGTAAATTCTATCAGGGGACGTAACCTGATGTTTGGTAGGCGCTCTACAACATATTTTCTGCACAATCAAAATAACCACTCAATTTCTCTCTCCCCAAAGGAATATGGATCAAATATTTGAAACTCCCGCTTTTAAATTTGCCGTTCCTTTTGAAATTTTTTGAAACGTTCGTCGTCTATTTTTCCATCTACATCCGTCCGCTCCCTCCTTCATCTTTCCGTTGGTGCATTTTGTCTGGCAAGTGGGATGGGGATGGGAGGATGGGATGCTATAACATCATACATAGGTGAATTTTGTCTTGCGCCATTGTTGTCCTATGTATCTGGCTTGCTCTTCTCAATTGTGTGGAGGGTAGTAGCATTCCTGATGGCCACCATTACCCTCACAACCACTTATGATCTTTTGAGGGTGAGAAGAATAAGGAAGGTATCTCCAAATATGCATCGACATCCTTCCACATTTGAACTTTCTTACCAGTAATTTGTTTCTTATTTTAGAAAGATTGAAACTACATTGGCTTGAAAAAGATTCAACACACTTTTAATGGCTCCATAGCTATTGGATCTACCTGCGGTTAGACTACCATGAGTTATGGTGTTCGATGTAAACAATCAAAACTTGTTTAAATTTTCATTTTTTTCAATTCATTTTTGTATTATATTTTAATATGCTATTGTGTTGCAGAGTAGATTTTGTTGATCTCTATGTTAAGAGTACATTTCACCTCCTGTCGATTTGAAGTAATCTTGTTAAAACCATTACCGTCCCATGGACCAATATATTTTTTTGCTTTTAGTGAATGCATCAGTATATTGTATTGGTTTGTTAAATTTCTCCTCTTACATTCTCGGCAAAACTAACACTAATTCATTTATACTATATGAGAAAGTATCTTTGTTGCAGAAAATAATAGAAATTCATTTTTTGTGCACAAAATTGACCCACATAGGTTAGGTTGCCTGTATCTATTATTTTCTATCTTGGCATTGTAGACTGTACATTCGATATAAACTATTTAATGATCTTAGGAATACATAAGATCAAAATTTGCTGGACAAAGGAGGGAAATAATGATAAAAAAATATGATGAAATTAGTTTCTCACCAACATAAATAAACAATTAGAAATATATTGCAATTTTAAGAATCCTAAAAAGAAAACATAAATATATTTAATTGAAATTATGATTCATTCTTACCATCATGCTCTAATACTTACAAAATTAAAGTTCAATTAGGTGACACAATCTATTTTTAGTTTTCTCAATTTCTTATATTTTGTGCTTTTACAATAAATCACTCCCAAATAATTTTTTTAAATATTTAATCACATATAATCATGTAGAAATTAACTTTCATATCTATATTATTTTGAATATTTTCAAATAAATAATTCAAAATTGATTATAAAACCATCCATTTATAACAAGAAAACAATTCACAAAGCATAATGAAAAAAAAATTCCTATCAAAAAAAGTTAATCACACCATGATTATCTTATATGCTATTTTTTCATATAAGAATTCTACATAATTTGAAGATATTACTTTTCTAACCTAAATGATCTCTAGATCATAATTAAGAATTTAATTACATACTCAAAATATAATCCACATTTTATGAATTTACTATAAACAAAGAGTTTTAAAATAAATGAGTATATATAATCTTTCTTTCATTTGAAGGGTTTGATTAAGAATAATTATTGTAGTATATTATAATTTCTTATAATTCTATGTATGATTTTAATTATAGAGTTTTATATATAGATAAAAAATTATATAATTAAATGAGTATATTATATACATATTATTTATAATAGACATTAGATATAGAGAGCTATATCTAATTTACACTCTTAAAAAATTTATATAAATATTTACTCAAATAGTCTTTGAATTAATAAAAATCTTATATGCTAATTAATAAAAAATCTCAATAATTCTTTGGATATTAACATAATTCTATTTTTAATAATTCATTAAATCTTATTAATCTCTACATAATTAGTCACTCAATTAATAGAAAGGGATTTCTTCTAATCATAACTTTTGTCTTTGATATTTCATCTTTACGTGCATTTTCTCTTTAGCGTTTATATTTGTTTATGTTTATTAAATCCCCAAGTTTAATAATTAAACCAACTTAAACCCTAAAACTAAAAGTAATTATAAATCTAATCTAACCCTAACCCTCAAACTAACACTAATTGTAACTCTAACTCTAACCCTTATCTAAACATATAAATTTATATAAAATTATAATAGTAACATTAATTTTAACACTTAACACTAATTTTAACCCTACTCCTAACTTGAAGTCTAACACTAACACTAATTCTAACTATATACCTCACTCTAACCCTAACCCTAATAGTAACTCCAATTCTAAATCTAGCATATACTTAACCTTAAGTTAACTTTATTAAAAATATAGAATACTAACATTAGTTATATTTATAACTCCAAACCTTACTCTAACACACTAATTCTAACCATAACTCTATGTCTAATTCAAACTCAAACTTGAATCCTAACCCTAACTATAATTATAATACTAACACTAGTTCTACCTATAATCTTGACCCTAACCATAAACGTAACACTAACACTATTTATAACTCTAGCCTAATCCTAACCCTAAAACTAAAATTAATTATAACTCTAACTCTAACCCTAACATGAACACTAATTTTAACATTAACCCTAACTCTTCTAACTTCAAACCTAACCGTAGCCCTACTTCTAAAATTAACAATAATTTTAATAATAACCCTAACCCTAACCCTCAATCTAACCCTAATTTTAACTCTAACACTAACCATATAAATTTCTATATAAAATGCTAATGTACTAACACTAATTTTAACTCTTACCCTAAGCCTAACGTAACCATATAAATTTCTATATAAAATGCTAATGTACTAACACTAATTTTCTAATCAAGATTATAATTTTACTTAAGGATATATGATTGGTGTTGCAATTGGGCATATGATTCAAGTAGGGTTAGGTTTAATTTGGGTTTGTGGTTTGAATAGGGTTGAAGTTTAATAAGGGTAATTATTCAATTGAGGTTATGGTTAGGGTTTAATTTGCATTAGGGTTAGGGTTAGGGCTAAGGTTAAATTATAGTTACAATTCAACTAGGGTTTATGATTAGGGTTATGGTTAAATTAGGGTTAGTGTTCAATTATAGTTAGGGTACAATTAGGGTTAGCTTTCAATTATGGTTAGGGTTAGGGTTCAGTTAGGGTCAAGGTTAATATAGGGTTAGGGTTAGAGTTGAATAAGGTTAAGTTTTAACTTAGGGTTAGGGTTAACTTTTAATATGGTTTGGGGTTAGGGTTCAAATAACACTCATGTTTCATTAAGGTTAATGTGTACGGTCAGAGTTCAATTATAGTTACTATTCACTTAGGATTAGGGTTAGGATTAGTGTTGAATTAGGTTTAGGGTTTAATTAAGATTAGTAGTATAATTCAATTATTTTATGTTCAATTATAATTACAGTTACTGTTCAATTAGGGTTCAATTTGGGTTAGGTTTTAGTAAGGGTTGGGATTAGAGTTCTATGATAAAGCTTACAGTTATAATTAAGATCTAATTATGTTTCAGATTCAATTAGGGTTGGGTTAGGATTTAATCAAGGTTAAGGTTAGGAATAAATTTGGGTTTAGGTTTCAAAATTTACAACTAGGGTCAAGCCTCAATTGGGGTTAGGGTTTCATTAGGGTTTCCATTACAACTATGGTTAGTACTAGAATTAGGATAATAAATAGGGTTATAATTAAGATTGGGATTGTAATTATAATTATGATTATAGTTAGGGTTAGTGTTTTAATTAGGGTTAGGGTTAAGGTTACATTAGGGTTAGCATTCGATTGTGGTTATGGTTTAGTTAGGGTTAGGGTGAGGGTTCAATTAGGGTTAGGGTTAAGGTTAGTAGGTTAGGGTTATCATTCAATTATGGTTATGGTTTAGTTAGGGTTAGAATGAGGGTTCAATTAGGTTTAGGGTTCAATTATGGTTTAATGTAAACCCTAAACATAATCCTAACCATAGAAAAAAATTCTAACCCTAACCATAATCCTAATGCTAACACTTACCTTAACAATAACCCTAACTGTAACTGTAACCCTAACCATAAATCTAAACCCTAACCCTAACCATAATCATAAACCTAAATGCTAAACCCTAATCCTAAGTGGTTAACCCTAAATCTAATGCTAACCTTGACCATGATATAGACTTTAACCCTAAATTTCAATGCTAATTATAACCCTGATTATATTAATTTATTCAATGTATAACACTAAACCCTAATGGTAACTATAACCCTAATCATAATTCTAAACCAACCCTAACCCTAATCATAATAATAAATATAAACCAAACCCAAACCCTAACCCTAACTCTAACCCTAACCATGATATAAACCCTAATCCTAAATGTTAGTTCTAATCATAACCCTAAATATATTAATTTATTCAATGTGTTACGCACGTCGCGGTTGCTACTAGCTTATCTATCTTAATATATTAAGATATATATTATACACGAGAGATATCATTTTTGAGGTGTATTTTTAAAATTCAAAAAAGAAAACAAAAAATATGTCGAAAAAATGATATCTCTCAGCGTATAATATATATATATCTTAATTTATTAAGATAGATAAACTAGTTTTAAAATCATATGCAATTGACTTCAAGACTTTTGAAACATTAAAAGTGACTTTTAAATTAATACTTTTAAAACTGGAACGGATCACATAATATCTTCAATAGTGTTGAAGTTGCCAAGTATTATTGAATTCTTTCACAATTCAAGTATACTTTCCTATCCTTTCCCTATGCGAGGGAATGAGTTATCAACTATTTAATAACAAAATTCAATGAATCTGATTATATAAAGTCATGGTAGGGCCTACATAGCAATAAAGGCAAAAATAAAACCGGCATGATGTGTTCTTAGTCAGCAAATTGCGTAATGGAACACTTAAACAATCACAGCCATTCACTAGCCTTCCATTTCTCTTCCCACTCTATATTCTCCACAAGTGTTGGCTATTATTCTATCGTTTCTTTAAATCCTACCCGCCTTGTTTTAAAAAGTCCCCTGTATACTGCTACTGTAATATTTGCATTAATGGCTTCCTCTTCCTCAAAAATATATGATGCATTCATCAGCCACCGAGGCCCTAACGTCAAAGAAACTTTTTCCAAACAGCTTTATCAACTTCTTGGGGACAAAAGGTGTTGGGCATTTTTAGACCATCCAAAGATTGAATTGGGGGATTCTATTCTTCTTGCCATTAACAGCGCCATATGCTCATCTATTATTCAGATAGCTATTTTCTCCAAAGGATATGTTGACTCCTCATGGTGTTTAGACGAGCTCGTTCAGATGCTACGTCAATGGGATCATAAAAAATTGGTCTTCATTCTTGTGTTCCATCTGTGAAAAATCTATTGCAGTTACTGATTATTAATCTCCTATTTATAAAGATTATTTGTCTACCAAAAATTAATTCACAACAAATATTGAAAAATAATACAACTGCAACTTCACAAATAAAACTCATAGGAATAGAGAAGAAAACATGCAAACTAATAAACACAATATTTTTGGACAAATTGTCCCTAGAAAAACCCCAGAGGGAAAACTGGTACTGCAAATGAGGAATTATATTAATCTTCAGCAAATCAAGAGATACAAAAGAAACTGCTTGCCTCTTATTGACAAAGCTCCGACAATATTCTTCAATGGATATTCTTCTCTTAATTTATCCTGCTGAAATTCCACTGTTGCTGCCTCCAACACTATCACTGTGCCCTTGCTATCACTACAAGACTATTTGCCATCACTGCAAATATTTCTCCAACTTGTGTCTATCAATATGTTCTCCAAATGCCCAATGACCCCCTTTTAAACTATTCTCATTGGAAAACCAATGGCCATGATTTAATCTCAATCAATGGCTAAGATTAATTAGACTCTAAGAAACCCTAACTAACTGGTTTCTAGAAGTCTCTAGAGGAATCAATTATTTAATTAAATAATTAAATATCTGGACCTAACTAACTTCTATCTAGAAGTCTCAAGAATTAAATACTAATTCTTGGAATTGGAGAAACAATTGTCCGCACTACAATATTAAATTAACACTCCCTCTTAGCGAGAAAGGTGTTCTGCATAACACCCAACATATCTCTGAAGAAGATGAATTTCATCTTCCCCAATGCCTTTGTCATAATGTCTGCTACCTGCTAATCTATAGGTATATACTGTAGCTGAATAATCCCCCATTGTACACAATCCCTGATGAAATGATACCTAATGTCTATATGCTTAGACCTATCATGAAACACCAGATTCTTAGACAACTTGATGCCACTCTAATTGTCGCAGTGTATCATTGTAGTCTCAACCCTCTGACCTAACAAGGCTACTAGCAACTTTCAAAGCCATATCACCTCACATGTTTCCATGCTAGTTTCTATGTATTCTGCCTCTGCAGAACTCAGAGCCATAGAATTCTGCTTCCTGCTGTACCAAGAGACAACTCCTGATCCCAAGCTAAAGCAACACCCTGAAGTGTTTTTCTTATCCATTGTACTACCTGCCCAATCTGCGTCAGTATAGCCTATCAACTTGATACCATCACCTCAAGTATATTTTATCCCATACTCGATTGTACCACGCAAATACCGCAACACATTCTTTGCTATTGTCTAATGCACTCTCTTTGGCTCAACCATGAACTGATTAAGAGAATTTGCTGCAAAGGATATATCTGGTCTGGTGTTGACCAAATACATGAGAGACCCAATCAATTGTCTGTATAAGGTGAGGTCTACATCCTTCTCCCTGGATGAGTCTACCTTCTTCCAATTCGTGATCACAGGAGTAGACATGGCTCTGCAATCCTCCATCTCGAACCTCCTCAAGATTTCAATGCAGTATTTCTCTTGTCCAAGGAAAATCTCACCATCTCTCTACCATACCTCCATGCCTAGAAATTAGTGCATAAGCCCCAAATCTTTCATCTTGAACTCTGCTGCAAGGTCCCTCTTGCACTCCTCTATGAGCTCCCCAGTGAATCTGTTAAAAACAAGTCATCCACATATAGAACAAGAATGAGGATCTCACCCCAAACTACCAAATAGTAGAGATTAGCATCCGCCTCACTCTTCACAAAGCCCAATTCCTGCAAGTATTCATCAATGCGCTCATACCACGCCCTGGGAGCCTGCTTGAGTCTATACAAAGCTCTCTTCAATTTGCACATGTGGGTTTCACTGTTGTGTGCTACAAAGCCCTCTGGTTGTTCTATGTATACTTCCTCTTTCAATTCACCATTAAGAAATGTTGTCTTGACATCCATTTGATGGATCTGTCATCCCATTTGTGCTGCAAGAGAGATCACAGCTCGTATAGAAGTATACCTGGCCACTGGAGTGAACGTCTCCTCATAGTCTATTCCCTCCTTTTGAGAGAAACCCTTGGCCACAAACCTTGCCTTGTATTTCTTGATGCTACCATCTGCACCATGCTTGATCTTATAGATCTAGCGAGATCCAACCATTGCCCTATCTATCGATCTAGGCACAACCTCCCACACATCGTTCTGCACTATTGAGGTATATTCCTCAACCATTGCATCTTGCCACACTTGTTGTTGTGTGGCCTCCTGATAAGTGGAAGGCTCACTATCTACCAACTGACTAACTAAAGCCATATAGTCATTATACCTGGCTGGTTGTCTCCACTGCCTACTACTCATCCTAGGAGCTCCCACAAACTCCTAAGTATCCTGTTGGTTACTGCTACCAACTGTAGAGGATGAAATGTCAACCCCCATGTGTTCTTGATGCATATCTTGGATCTACTGCATCTGTTGCTTCATACTCTGTGAACTCTCAACACCTCAGCCTATGCTTGTACTAGTCACTGTACTCGAGCTTCGCTGTCCCTGATCTGATTTCTCAATCCTTGGAGCTTCTGTTGGCTGCTCACTCCGATCATCTGCTAGAAAATCTCTGGACCTTCTAAATGTCTTGTCCTCCATGAACTTGACATCACGCCTAACTATAATCCTCCTGGCCCCTAGAATAAATATCTGATATGCCTTTCAGGTCTCGTTGTACCCCATAAAGTACCCTCTCTCTGCAGTCTGATCTAACTTGGAACGTGTAGCACCTGGAATGTGACAATATGCCAAACTCCCAAATATCTTGAAGTGGCTGACATTTGGCTTCTTCCCTGAGAACGCCTCCTTTGGTGTCATCTTTCCCAATACCTTATGTGGAACCCTGTTTTGTATGTATACTATTGTACTGCATGCCTCTGCCCATAAGTAACGTGGCATATTCTGGTCATACAACATAGCCCTTATCGCCTCTAATATAGACTGATTTTTCCTTTCAACAACCCAATTCTGCTGTGGGTTGTAAGGAATAGTCCACTCTCTCTTGATTCCTTCCCTAGTACAAAACTCCTGAAACTCTTTCCCTTTGTACTCACCTTCATTGTCTAACCGAAGAACCTTTATCTTCCTGCCTGTTGAATTCTCCACAATAGCTTTGAGCTCTTGGAAGCGACTGAAAACCTCATCCTTGGTCTTCAAGAAGTATATCCAAATCTTCCTAGATAAATCATCAATAAAAGTAACAAAGTACTTGTATCCTCTTAGAGACTTCATCAACATTGGTCCACATATATCTGAATGTACTAGATCAAGAACACCCTTGGATCTGGTGCCACTCCTTGGAAAAGCTGCTTTCACAAACTTTCCCAACACACATCCCTTGCATACATCATCATGCTATGTGCTCACCTCTGGAACACCTGTCACTGTCTCACGAAGCAATTTAAGTGCTCCATGATGTATATGGCCCATCCTCCTATGCCATAGCTCTCCTTGATCTCTATAATTACCGCTACTCATCAGTGCCTTATGAGTATCAAACTGCAACATGTAAAGTCGGTTGCTCCTAATTCCAATAGCTATGGGTGATTTACAATCCTTGTGCTTGATTAACACATTTTCCCCTCTAAAGAGTACATTGTAGCCTCTATCCTGAAGGATAGATACAGAAATAAGATTCATACCCAAGCCTGACACATGCAACACATCATGAATGGGAATCAGCTTGCCATTCTCTCTCTAAAATAGAATAGTCCATTTTCCAACTGGATTTAGTTTGGACATGTTCCCCATAGAAATATGGATTCTGATGTCCTCCTCCTTATAAATGGAGAAGTATTCTCTAACTCCTGTCATATGAAATGATGCCCCACTATCTATATACCAAACACCCTGTAAGGTTGAGCTAATCATACAAGTTATGAGTGCAAACTCATCTTCCATTCTGGTAGAAAGTTCATCTGCACTTGCTGAAGCTGTCGTCTGCTTCTTGCCTTTCTTCTTTTGTGGGAAATTGCTTACATAGTGGCCAAACTCGTGACAACCATAGCACTTGACTTTAGACAAGTCCTTCTTCTTCTCGCCTTTAGGATTTGATCCTTTGCTAGACCCCATCTTTGCTTTACCTTTTCATGCCAAGGCAACGTTTTCCTATTCTACCTCACTTTTCTGACTCTTACTATTGGCACCACTGACAAGGCTTAGTCTAAGCTCCTCCTGAGTGAAGTCACTCCATAGTCAATCCCAACTTGGTAAGGTGTCTCATCCATTAATAACTTGAACAAAGACATCCCACTGCTTAGTAAACCCATTTAGGGCTATCCGTACTAGCTCGTCACCATCTGGTTTATCTCCAACAGCTACCAACTCATCCTTGACAAGTCTAAGTCTGGTGAGGTAACTTGTAACGTCCTCTCCCTTGTTCATCCTGGTATTCCTCAACTTTTTTCTGAGAATCAGCTTCCTATTAGTGGTAGCATTCTGGTATAGATTCAAAATAGTGTCCCACATCATCTTTGTTGTATCCAACTCTGCGATATGTGGAACAATATGATCTTTAACACTATCAAGAATCAGCCTCCTTGCCTTGGCATCTTCCTTCTTATATGCTAAGAGCTATGTTGGAACTGTAGGTATAGCTACAACACTAGTAACATATTCCTTGATACCATTCTCTTCCAGCAATAAAAAAATTCTGGCTTTCTAGACACCAAAATTTTAGGCTCCATCCAATCTGTCATGATCTCTTAAACCTGCTGAGGCCATCTCAAACAAAAAATTGTAATAACAAAAATAATAATATTGAAGAGGTAGAACTGGGTTTTATAAACCCTCTATTTTATTTTTTTCCTGTGCCTGCACTGAGCTCTTTTCTGCCCTTAGATCTACTCTAATGCCATGTGAAAAATCTATTGCAGTTACTGATTATTAATCTCTTATCTATAAAGATTATTTCTCTACCAAAAATTAATTCACAGCAAATATTGAAAAATAATACAACTGCAACTTCACAAATAAAACTCACAGGAATAGAGAAGAAAACATGCAAACTAATAAACACAATATTTTTGGACAAATTGTCCCTGGAAAAACCTCGGAGGGAAAACTAGTACTGCAAATGAGGAATTATATTAATCCTCAACAAATCAAGAGATACAAAAGAAACTGCTTGCCTCTTACTGACAAAGCTCCAAAAATATTCTTCACCGGATATTCTTCTCTTAATTTCTCCTGCTGAAATTCCACTGTTGTTGCCTCCAACGCTATCACTGCGCCCTTGCTATCACTGCAAAACTATTCGCTATCACTGCAAATATTTCTCCAACTTGTGTCTATCAGTATGTTCTTCAAATGCCCAATAACCCCCTTTTTAACTATTCTCATTGGAAAACCAAAGGCCATGATTTAATCTCAATCAATGATTAAGATTAATCAGACTCTAACAAACCCTAACTAACTGGTTTCTAGAAGTCTCTAGAGGAATCAATTATTTAATTAAATTCTTAAATATTTGGACCTAACTAAATTCTATTTAGAAGTCTCAAGAATTAAATACTAATTCTTGGAATTGGAGAAACAACTGTCCGAACTACAATATTAAATTAACACCATCATGTCAAGCCTTATGATCTTTGATATATTGAGAAAGGAGCATATCATGTGGTATTTTCCGAATATGAACGAAAAGGCAAGAACCTGCATAAACTGGACGGATGGAAAAAAGCCTTTGATTCTGCTTCAAAGGTAGTGGGCTTTGAACTTCGCAGTAGTGAAGAGTACGTTTACTATGTGGTTTGAATTCATTTTCCATTCATCATGGTTTTTCTTTTTCTTTTCATTTTTCAACAGTACATGATATTTATTTTACCTTGTCGGAATGTCTTTCTAATGAAATTATATTCTTGTTCTCGGTTTTCAGCAATTTGTGTAAAGAGATTGTGTCCCGTGTGGAGAAAGAAACAAAAAAGAGGATACCGTTACATGTTGCATCATATCCAGTTGGACTGGGTGAACTTGTTAGAGATTTCGAAAGGAGGTGAAGAAGAGCGTAAAGGTAGTAGGGATCTTTGGACTTGGGGGCTCTGGCAAGACAACCCTGGCAAAAGAGATCTTCAACACCAAGCGTTTAGGCTACAACGCATCTTGTTTTCAATATGATGTGAGAGAATCACATGCGAAACGTGAATTGCACGTTTTGCAAAGAAAGCTTCTGAAAGCTCTTTTTGATAAAAAGGAGGAATTTCAACATGTTGATGAAGGGATCCAATTACTGAAGGATAGTCTGATAAGGGTAGGGTCTGACAAGTGTTTTCTTATAATCCTAGATGATATCGATCATCAGGACCAGTTGCATGCCCTTTTATTTCAAGATCTTCTCAGTCCTGGTAGCATAGTAATTCTCACAACCCGTGATAAAGGTGTGTTAATGGGCGCAGAAATCAGTAAATGTTATCCGATGAAAACAATGAATAATGACCATGCTAAAGAACTTTTCTGTAGTCATGCTTTCGGCGGAAAGGAGCCAACCTTTCCATGTGAGGAGCTAGTCGAAAGGTTCGTGAAATTCTGTGGAGGTTTGCCCCTCTCACTCAGAGTTTTGGGCACCCATGTTTGTGGAAGGGATGAAAATTACTGGAAGTTAGAATTGGAAAAAGTAAGGGATATCCAGCCTAATGATGTTAGGCAATGTCTTAAAATCAGCTTTGACAGTTTGGAGAGCGAGGAGAAACAAATATTTATGGATATTGCTTGTTTCTTTATTGGCAAAGGAGAACATAGGGTTATAGAAATATGGAAGGCGGCCCAGTGGACGACGGCTGAACACGCAGTTCAAAGGCTGCGGGACAAGTGCCTTATTGAAGAAAGGTATTATGAATTTTCGACGTACGCATATGCCCGGAGTCCGACGGTCGCACTTGTCGGCGACGGCTTTGAATGGCAACCTGGATTTAGAATGCACAGTCACGTCCATGACGGCTTTGAATCGCAACCTGGATTTAGAATGCAAGATCACGTCCGCGACTTCGGAAGGCAACAGGCGGATAAAGAGGTGCCTCGTCGGTTGTGGCAGCCAGAGCATCTCATACCTATGGTGTGCTGCTTCTTTACATCTCTTTAATTAATATCATAAAAAGATTTGGAGGGCTTAGTTCTTTTCATGTATTTAAGTACCAAAGAATGCAAATTTAACGGTGACTCTTGAATGCAGCGAAAAAAGGGATTCCAAAAAATCCTAGAAGAAACAAGTGGTCGGTGTTATGATATGTTTAAGGACTCCCACCTCAATTTTGAAATTGAATATTTGATAGGAATTCAAATAACGATGCTGGTACATCAACTGCCCTCCTGTGGCTTGGCCCTGTTCGTTTGTACGAAGGGACCACAATTCCTTCGTGGTTTCCTGTAAGAAAGTTGAGGTATTTGTATGCTTGGAATGTGCATGAATTATGGAGCATTCCCCCAGACCGAATCGATAGCCAGGTATTTTGTTTTCTTTGCTGCAAATTAGATTTCCTTTCAGGCAGAGTATACATTTCAGAATAGTACTTTGGTGAAGAGTGTATACGATTGAAGCAATTCATTTTGAAAAATTAATTGTGAATTGCAGGTCCGTTTTCAAGTGAGACGGCTGGAACTTCAGGGATGTCGCGGATTGCAAAAGCTTCCAGATTTGATGAAAATATTTTATCATTTGGAAGAATTAAATATTTCTTACTCCTTTGAGTCAGGCATCGAAGGGACAGCTTTGTCAGAATCACTTGCAAATCTTAGCAATCTTAAAACATTGGAAATTTCCAATGTGCCAGTAATTGGAGAACTGTTTCTTGCAAATCTCAGCAATCTTATTACATTGAATCTTAGCAATCTTAGAACATCGAAAATTTCAGATGTGCGAGCAAATAGAGAACTATTTATTGCACATCTCAGCAATCTTGAAACATTGAAAATTTCTGATGTTCCAGCAAATGGAGAATTGTTTCTTGCAAATCTCAGCAATCTAAACGCAATGGAAATTTCCAATGTGCCAGTAAATGGAGAACTGTTTCTTGCAAATCTCAACAATCTTCAAACTTTGAAAATTTCCGATGTGCCCATAAATGGAGAACTGTTTCTTACAAATCTCAGCAATCTTGAAACATTGGAAATTTCCAATGTGCCGGTAAATGGAGAACTGTTTCTGAGCAATAGTAGAGGGCCAACTCATTTTAGCTGCATGAGTAGACTTCAAAAGATATCCTTTTCCCGTCAGCACTTTCCAAAGTTGGTAATTAATGGAGAGGTATGTCCCAGCCTTAAATATCTCGAGATTAATTCGACATTTACACTAACTGAAGTGGACTTAAACCTGATAAAGGAACTGGAGGTTCTTTCATTGCACTACTGTATAGACTTGGAAACAATTTCAGGGTTGTCTGGTCTGACAAGTCTTAAAGAGTTAAGCATGCGTGGATGCTCTAAGTTAGAGAGTGTAGAAGATGCTCAAGAGTTGGAAGGATTGAAAATTTTGGAAATTGAATTGTCTGATGTTGCAGGAGGATTCGATTTCATTTCTGGACTGAAGGTGCGCCTTACATCTGTCTGTTTTGAAAAACTAAATGTTTGCCCTATTCTAATATTTTATTGCTTAGTTAATGTTGGAGAACTTAACACTAACTTTTCAAATGCTGCAAAGACTCCCGTCAGATCGTATCATTATAACAGCGTTTCCAGTGTTTGGGAAAGGCCTGCATGAAGCAGTGTCAAGATTAAATGCAAAATTATTTTCTGACGTGATCGGTGGCCATGCAGTCGCTGAGATTCAAAGTAGTAGAGATTATTGTCACAAGTTGAAAGAGATTCGAGCCTCATCCACTGCAATCATTGTATGTGCTTTCCATATATCGGCAGGTCCCCCTTATTTTCTGGGGGAATTAAGCGATTTTTCTCCTACAGGAAATTCTTTTCTTTCATATACACCCGAAAAGGTAGTAACAGTTGTACATGCAGAGCCGGTGAAGAAGTGTGGAGAACCTGTATCATGCGAACACTGTGCTGGTTACCCTGAAGGTGGAGAAGCTGAAATACTCAAGGGGTTTATGGCCACCGTGAATAGGGACAAAGAGTGGAAAGCCTTACGTCTACTCAAAGTAATCATCGGTCATTTATACCAGCCTTGTTTTTTTGCGGAGTGAAATTATATATATATATATGTATATGGTATTATTGTAAATATAAGAAAAACGTTTGGACACTACAAATTTGGCATGTTTGTGGATGCCAACTACTTGTTTTGCAATCTATCTGTAGGAAGGTGATGTGATCAATTGCTAAATTCTACCAATCAACATGATATTTTTGTAGGTGTCAAAACCCATTCGACTTTAAATGTTATGCAACAATGGTAAGATTGTGTGGATGTAATTTTGAGTCTAATAGAGAAAATCAAAATAATATTAACTTATTCTACTCAAAACCCAAACAACATTTAGATTAAATATAAAAGAGCAAAGATTGATTTACTAAAACCAACCCTTATTGCACCATGATGAAGTGATTGTGCTCATGGGCGGTTGGATATGAGTGCTCATGCTAGCAAAATGACTTGCATTCAACAAATTCTTCTTCTTTCCCTTTTTCCCACGAATGGAGGGTATGACGCCATCCGAAAAAGCTAAACGACTTCAAACATGTTATCGAAGGGCTCTCTGCTTGGACACCTCAGTTTGGCCGTATGAACATTCCAACCTCAACAACCCTCCCTCCGCCTTGACGGATCACAACTTTCTCAAGGTCTGTAAAGACAAGGGCTAACTGTACATGGCGAATGCCAGCCCTTGGTTCTTCAAGAACCTTGGCGGCGGCTCTTGCTCCTCCGCCATTGCCAAGTGGACATGGACATCAACGGGTGCAAATGTCGATTCAAGGACAACTACGAGGGCCTGGGGCTCTAGATTGCAAAGTGGCAGCAACTCATAAAACTGAATGCCCTTTTGTAAAGATCATAACTTGGAATAACTGGAAGGAGAGTACGTACGTTGCTCCGCCTTATAGCGCAGCCGCAAAGAAGCTAGGCGCCGATACATTCAGCCAGGAGGGCTTCTTGGAGCTGGGTGAGCACTACATAAAATGGTACAAGTCGAGCCAAGAGCCTGCGCTTGCAGAGGAGGCAGTCTACTTGTTTTATTACACACAGCCCAAGAACATGAGTGGCGCTTCTAACGGAGGCGCTGTGCTCCGGGTTGAGGGGCTGAGTGATAATATGTATGTAACTACCCCGTTGAAATCGTCTACTGACGTGGAGCTCACGTCTGAAGGATTTTCGAAGACGTTCAATGCTACTGTGGGAATAAATATGTATTCAATGCCTTTTCAGGTCGGGAAGTAATCGGCATGGATGCATGCCGCATCATGCCCATTCACATAACTGACAATCTCGTACAGCAACAGCAGGCGAAATATAAAAGTTTGTGTATAAATATTTGAACCTGTCAAATGCAATTTAAGTGAATAGTAAAACAATTTATTTAAATAAGTTTAAATATTTTAAAACTTACTTTTAAGAATCATTTAAATATAAAAATAAGTAAAACAATTTTAAATAAATTTATTTAAATAAGAATGTGATATTTTAGTAAGTATTAAAAGATAAATTTAAACATTATTAAGAATTTAAATAAATTATTTAAACCACTATTCTTATTTAAAACTAAATTCAAATAATTTGATATAACAATAAGTTTTTAAATAAACAATTAGATTACTATTAAATCAATAAAGATAATTAATTAAATAATTGTTTAAATTTATAAATTTATTATATTATATTAAATCAACTGATAAACAAATTAGTAAATTAATTGGATGTAATAGATTAAACTTTCAAATATAAATAAGATTTAACAATATTTAAAAATGATTTGGCTATTGATTAATTTATTGTTAAGTGTTTATGCTCCTTGGTTTGCCCATCCGTCTACAAGTGGTAGCTCATGCTCAGAGTGAGTTTTGTGTCACTGAGTCTAAATAGCTCCTGTCGGAAATTACTCATGAATTTGTTGTCCCAATCACTCACTATATTCTGAGGTAGCCCTTATAATCTGAATACCTCTCTGAAAAACAAATCAGCAACCTACATTGTTGTGTAAGTAGTTGAAATTGGAAAGAAATGTGCAAACTTCGCGAGTCTATCAACTCCAACATATATAGAATCCATGTCCTGGGTTTTGGGAAAACCCGTGATGAAATCCATGGATATGCACTCCCACTTTTGGTTAGGAATGGGTAGGGGTTGTAATAAACCTGCAGGGAAAGAGTGCTCCTGCTTGTTTTGTTGGCATGTAGGACACTCTCTCACATACACGAGTACCTTTGATTTGAGCCCTTCCCAAGTGAACCACTCCCTAATCTGAGTGACTTGCCATAGGGATGTAATCAAAGGCTCTCATTATCGTCTTCTTCGTAGAGGATTCAGGCACTAAGGAAAATCCTTCCTTTGTAAATGATGAGGCCATTTACAAGGGTATACCTGTCATCTGCAATTGTACCAACAATGAGGTTGGAAGCCCATTTATCCTTAGCATACTTAGCTACAATCAAATTGCTCCAATCATCTACAACCTCACCTAGAGAGAACAAGTAAGGTCTCCTCGAAAGAGCATGGACAATTACATTTTTCTACCCTTGACATAAGCTATGTCAAAATCATATGCTTGCAACTTGCTGACCCCTTGTTGCCGATCATTAAGGTTACGCTGACTTAGGAAATGTTTCAAACTGTTATGATATGTTTTCACTAAAAAAATAATGCCCACAAGATATTGTTTGAATTTAGCCAAGGCATGCATTATGGCTAGCATTTCCTTATCATAAATGTTGTAACTCCTCTCGGGACCCTAAAGTTTCCTGCTCTCAAATGCGACCAGGTGCTTATCCTGCATCAAGACAACACCAATGCCTTCTCTTGAGGCATCACATTGTAGCTCAAAAGGCCGTGTGAAATTTGGAATAACAAGTACCGAACATGAGCTCATCAATTGTTTGGAGTCCGAAAAAATGCCCCCTTCTTTGTCAAGTCCATAAGTGGGACTGCCTGATGTGGAAAGCCCTTGACGAAGCGACGATAGAACTCACACAACCTGAAGAAGCCCTTAAGTTGCGTGAGATTCATAGGAGGGGTCCAATCAACTATAGCCCTCACCTTATTTGGATCCATCTTGACTCTCTCAGCACAGATGATATGCCCCAAGTACAACAATTCTCTCATGCTGAAGTCACATTTTGATTCCTTGGTGTATAGAGAAGCTCTCTCCAACGTGGCCAATAAAATAAAATAAATATCATTTTTAAAATAATAATAATTCTTAAAAAATTAAAAAATTCTATATCCTTTTTAATCTTAAATGTGAAAGAACAACAAATTTATAAATCACTAAATCAGTTTAAAAAAAATCATTTACAAAAATAAGTTAACTCACTTTCTCATCATTTTATTTTACTAAATTGAAAAATAAAATAAATTTATATTGTCTTACGAAATAAAATGAATGATATGAACAGATGTATTTAAATTATATTACAATAGTGGTAAATTATTTAATGATATAGATATAAATTTAATCAAATCAATTGTTTAATAGAACATGTGTAAGAGTTAGTTTTAAGAGTTGAAAATATTTTTATCTTCATTAGTTTTAAAGAATGTGAATTTTAATAATCATTTTTTAATCTTTTGTTAAATATAAAATTATTTACAAATGTTACCTAATGTGTATATTTATGATTTTTTTGAGTTGGATGTTATTGTAAATTTCCCTTCTATTTAAATTATACTAAAGCTAATTTTATTTATAATTTAAATGATATAACAATTATATCATATTAGTAGTTTATACTAAAGCTAATTTTTATTTATAATTTAGTAAAAATCTTAATCATATAACATTTAAAAGGTATAAGGAAATTTATCAATTATATCATATTAGTAGTTCATATCATATTAGGATGTTTAAGACTTAGTTTTATGACATGTGATAATAGTTCTTCTTTAAAATTAAAGATTATGAAATTTATTTTATCTAGAAAAAGGTATTTTAGCTATATAAAATTAAAAAATCATTTGTAAATAATTTTATATTTAATAGAAAATTAAAAAATCGTTAATAAAATTCACAATCTTTAAAAGTAATGAAGATAAAAAAAAATTCACCTCTTAAACCTAACAATTAGACATGTTCTATTAAATCTATATCTATCTTATTAAATTAATTTTCCCTCTATTCAAACTATATTAAAACTAATTTTATTTATAACTTAAATGATATAACATTTAAAAGATATAACAATTATATCATATTAGTAGTTTATACTAAAGCTATTTTTTATTTATAACTTAGTAAAACTCTTAATGATATAACATTTATAAGATATAAGAAAATTAATAAATTATATCATATTAGTAGTTTATATCATATTAGGATGTTTAAGACTTAGTTTTATGACATGTGATAATAGTATTTTTTTCTTTAGAATTAAAGATTATGAAATTTATTTTAACTAGAAAAATGTATTTTAGCTATAGAAAATTAAAAAATCATTTGTAAATAATTTTATATTTAATAGAAAATTAAAAAAATTATTCATAAAATTCATAATCTTTAAAAGTAATGAAGATAAAAATGTTTTCACCTCTTAAACCTAACAATTAGGCATGTTCTATTAAATCTATATCTATTTTATTAAAATTTTAATTAAAAAAATCATAAATATACACATTAGGTAACATTTATAAATCATTTTATTTTTAATAGAAAATTAAAAAATCATTATTAAAATTCACAATCTTTAAAACTAATGAAAACAAAAATATTTTCACCTCTTAAAACTAACTCTTACACATGTTCTATTATAATATAATTTAAATACATGACAAAATTTAATAATCACTAACATACAAAATTTAATAATCACTAACATTCTCCTTCATTAAAATTCAAATTTGATTCTAAATTTAAGAAAAAAATATTTTATAAGAATTATTTTATTAATTATATTTATATTAATATAAATATTATACATATATATCATATAATTGATACATATTAATAATATACCTATATGTTATTATATATTAAATATGACATATATATTATATACCTTATGTTATTATTCAAAAAATAAATATATTAATACATATATTAGAAATGGTAAACACATTAATATTATAAGATTTTAATATATTAATATAACAATTTTTAAATATATTAATATATTAAATAACAATTTTTATATATTATATAAAAAAAATTAAATATATTAATCTTGCTTAAAAAAATAATATATTAATCTTGTTTGAAAAAAATTAATATATTAAATAACAATTTTATATATTGATTTTTATATATAATATTTTTTATATATTATATAACAAATTTTTAAATATATTAATTTTCATCCGAAAAAAAACACAATACACAACAAACTAAAAATACGCAAGCGATTAATTAAGAACGGGTGTGAAAAAAATGAGGCACGACAGTGTACGGTGTTCAAATGATGTATGAAGAGGCATCCATGCGACCCATCCATGCTTCGGTGCATTTCTGGGGCTGGATAGCCGCTATCATCCTAAAGCAGAGAGGAGTTATGGTGAGCAAGGTGATTGGACAAAAAGCCATAACTAGCTCATCGCTAGTCAATGCCATCTTTAACGTCTACTCCACTTGCGCCAAAAACATCTCTGAGTAATTAGATATAGTGTAACGGGTTGAAATCAACACCGTTATGTGCATTGGAAAATTGGGTTAAATTTGATGGTCGTATAGTTGTTTTTGGTTTTTTTTCCTCTTATAATCTACAATTAACATTTTAATGAGGTAGTTTCATATAAAAAGGGAGATTTTAAGCAGACTGTCAAAATTTATATTAGATTATTGTAATATATATTTAGTTTATATATAATTTTATTTAAAATATGATATATTTTAATGTTTGAAAGCTAATTGCAAATGGATAGTCATCATAAAAAATGCTTGACAAGTAGGATTGGTCATCAAATTAAGGCCTAGGTTAGAAGTTTAGTGAGAATAAATCTACAATTTATAATTTTACTAATTCAAACAAGTATAATTGTATAAGGTGAGGCCTCTTGTAATATGTTTCAAAATTTGCAATTTGATTTATAGGTTTAATTGGAACATTGACAATTTTGAGATCACAATGAACCTTTTTTAGAGAGATAATTTTTCTACAGTTAAACCTTTAAATACATGAAAAAAATATAATAAATTTTTTAAGCATTAACAAATAGTCATGACAACATGAACGAATTTAATCATAGAAATGATTGATGAATTCAATATCACAAGAGTTATATCATACCTTTAATATTTATAACAATAAATGTATACTTCCTTTCTATTAAATCAACATAATAAGTCTAAAATACAAGAAATTGAAAGACACATCTTTCTTAACTATCACAAGTTTGAACAACTAAATAACTTCACAATAATATCCTAATTATTGTGGATAGTAGAAGTGATCTATATGTTAATTTAAAATATATTAATAGGATGCTATACCTAAATATGAATTAAAAATATTATAATGATGCCCTCATTTTGACAATCTTGGAGAAAATAGGCAAGAATGGTATGTGACAAAAGGTTTTAGCAATCAAATATTGATAGTCTAATATAACTATGCACTAATTGTTGTGTAGTCCACAAAACATGTCCCATTTTTCTTTTGGTAAAATAAAGAACCCCTCTTTTAATTAGGTTTGGATTACCCTATAATGTTGAGAAATCTCACCAATTCCTCCAAACCTCAAATTAAATTACCTTTATGGTCAAAGTTACTTGGTAATTTTACAAATCCAAAAATCCGGTATTCCAAAAGGTTGAAGTTTCATCATAGATGAAAAGAACACACAAAACTAACATAATTTGCCTTTTGGAAGTTTTAAAAATACCCAAAAATGAGAAATTTATTTACTTGCGAGTTTATGGTGTACATCCATCGCAAATTAGTTCTCCCACCATAGCTAGTTCCAATGGAAAATAACACATTTATTTTCGGTAAAAAAATTAATTTTTGAACTTGTCATTTTTTTGAAGTCTCAATTTCATAAACACCTTGTTCATCGAAAGGTGAAACTCATTGAAAGGTGAGTTTTCCTAAGATTATCTTCACCAAAACTAGTTCCTCAAGCAAAAAAAATTCAAAAGAGTTTGAGTATGAAGGTTTTATAGTTCACCAAAACATCTAGGTTAGCCAAAGCATTTATTTTTTGAAACATAGGTTAGCTGAAATATTTTTTCACCAAAGCATAGGTTAGCTGAAAAATTTGTTCACCAAAACATTTATTTTACAAACAAAAAAATTCTTGAAATAAACTTGGACAAAGTTGAAACGTTTAATGGTTCACGAATTCCTTAGTTTGTTGAAAGGCTAAACTATTGAAAAGGAAAAGGTGACATGAAAATTAAATCAATTTAAATGTTTGCAAGAGGCTTGAAACCCTATTGAACTTGATATTTTATTTAGAACATAATTTTATAGTTCACTTCAAAATCCCCGTAATCACGGTGCATACATCATGATGATGTCACCTAATTTTAGCAGGTATTTTACTCCCAACCTACAATGTTTATTTGCATTTAGAGTTCACAATGTATTCAATTACCTATTATTTCTTCTTACACTCAATAATTCTACAAATTTCTAGTGGTGTCTATTCGACTCACAATTTCCACTTGGGAGTTGAAATCTTTCCTTTATGGATGTTTTCCTCTCAACTAAACTAGATACTGGATGCTAGAAGGTAAAGTTTCACTTGACCTTGTTCCACTTTCAATTGCAAAGAAGCGGCTCTAAGTGAACTAACTAAGAATTTAGTGGGGGGGTGATCCCACAAAGCTGGTTTACAATTTCTGAGAGGAACTGATTTTTGCTAAAATCACATATTTTTAGAAAATATAATGATTTAAGCCTTTAAAACTTCCATTTTAATAATTCCAATTGAAGAGGATTTGATCAAACCACCTTATATCAAACCCCCTTGGATAGAACCTCGCTAGTTTTAAACCATACTTATAAATGAGTCTCCTTTACACCTATCAAAATGCTGATAAAAAATCACTTTTGATTTACCTTTTTGGGGATAAAATGAATTCATTTAAAATTTATTTCAAATAATTATGGTAGTCCTCAAAATGAGCTATCCCATGAATATAATTTTAATATTTTTTGGATTTATTATGTATGTGTTTTTTGAGTTTTATTAAACATAGGTTTTTCACCAAAAATCAAGCTCTCTGTTTTGCACATGTGGAAAAATAGAAAATTATCAAAATAATTTTTTTTTAAATATTTTTGTGCTGGGTATTGATGTCCTTCATCCATTAAAAAAAATAAAATTGAATTTCGATACATACAGAAAAAGTTATGTTGTATACAGTCCGCCTATGTCTGAATTGCAATTGGTTTGACTTTGAAACTCTATTAAGGAGAAAATATTCAATAAAAAACTATGAGACTAAATGAGAGTGCTAGATATCCTAGTTAGAAATCTAAATTTGAAAAAAATATAATTTTATCCTTCATACAAAAAATTTTATGTTGTATACGGTGAGCGTCACTTTTTAAAAATGTTGTTTTCTGAAAGACACCAGTTTTCGTGGGAGATGGAAAAAGAAGTGCAATCTTATTCCAAAAATTTTGAAAAAAATATTTTTAGAATCTACAGACAAAATGTGATGAGACTCTAGTTTGCATCATCTTCAAATTCCTCATGGTTTAGCCGCTATAGGTGCTCGAATGTGAAGATTTAGTTAAAAATAATAATTTCAGTGTCCAGTTTGGCCAAAAATTGTAAACCACTATTATGGGATCACCCAGGGAAGATGAATTTATCTAACCCAACTAAGCAAGTTACATGAAAACTTGTTCCAATTAAACTCAATATTTGATTATCTAAATGATTTAAACCATGCCAATAGCATGAAAAGTCTCATTTATGGGGAAATTGACCTCAAGTGAACCAACTAGAGATTTTCATGTCATGCTTACCTAATAGCTTCTATTTGAGATAGATGACTCTTTTTGTATCCATATTTAAATAGATTCCAACCTTGAGATGGAATAGTTGCATCTCTAATAGAGATTTCCCTATGCACAAACCTATCTATAAGAGCCTTACAGCCTCAAACATGTTTTTCTCCAATAATCGAGACTATTTCTTCATTATGTCCTCTTCATAATCCTTGCTTGAACTCTTTTCCTTTGAAGTTTGTTGACTCATGATCAAGGTTTTCTCAAACACGAGCTAGGGTTTATAACACGGGTTTAATTATGTTGAGAAAAATTATAAAATACTCAAGAAACCCTAACACACCTATTTGAATGGAAGGGAAATTTCTTTACAAACCTTGAATAGTGAGAATTGTATTTACTTACAAATTCACTTGGAAACTATAGTTTCTTATGTTTGCAGTTGCTTGAAATCTCAATGCACGCCCTTTGAACATGTTGAATGTGAATAAATTTATTTGAATTTGCATTACATACCTTATAAAAACTAGCTTAAAAACTCATCATTTTTTCCATTAAGGCTCATATGAGTGAAATACAAAAATGCATGTATATTTTCATTAAGTTTGAATAGAGCCATCAATTAGAATTGGCCTATCATAATCAACAACTATCACAATATATACATATGTCACAACTCTATTTGAAATTCCTTTCTCCAAAGTAGTGATGCAAAGGAACCATGCAACACAATAAAAATTTGATATGTTATTCTAGGTCATTGTTGCAAGAATCACAAACCAATAGAAACTATTTCATTTGAAACATGTGGGACCATGAGTATCAATAAAAAGTATATTTTCAAGGACACATGGAGCCATATCACACCATCACAACTTTGAATAGAATTGGGTTGACTAAAAATGTGATGCATTAAAAAATGTGCTACAATAGAATCACACCTCTTGTAAAGTAACCTTCAGTTGTATAGAACAAACTTGCTTACCTTAGTGAGACAATGCAATGAAATAGGAACATAACATGCAACACCACATGTCATATTAGCGTGCAAGCATGGTGTTACAAAGATAAAGAGTTTTTGAAACTATGATGGTTTAAGAAGATGTGTTGCAATTAAATTTTGACATGCAACAAACAACTAGCACCATGGTAAGGACCCTTTCATTGAACTTGGTAAAAATACAAGTAATTGAAAAGTCCCATGTGGTACAATTTCTTATGAGCAGTCACTAGGGAAAGAGGGTGATTTACTAAACAAAGATAAAGGCTTTTGAAGGCAACTTAAGGAATTAGGAATGGGATGAGCAAGTCACTGACTAAATAAAAGATAAATTAATAAGACACTGAGTGAATTTTAGTGCTTAGGACCTAAGACATGTGACCATCATTTTTTTTGCAAAGAAATCCTATAATTTTCTAGTCCTAGGTTGCACATAGAGAAAATATACTAGATTTTTGATAGATCTTATAATCAAAATCTATGCTACATAAAATTCATTCATCCTCATTTATATTCTAGAGAAAAGTACTTATATATTTTTCATTTTGTTTCCTAGATTCTAGAATTAATTTTTCAATTTATCTAGTCCTCTAGGTTAATGTATTCTTAGGTGTATTCATTTATTTGATCACCTTATATTATCTTAGTAAAGGTCATTTTCCTATAATTTTTTTAGTAAACTCACCTTATCTTACACCACCCTAGGGTTCTATTTTTGGGGTTTTTATACCTTAGTTAGTTTTTGGGTTATTAATCTATTATTTCTTATTATTATCATTTTTTTTTATCTTAGTAAGGTTTGTGATATTTTATTTTAGGGTTTTGAGCTTCATTTGGTGATGTGCATTTTTCTCACCCTTATCCACCTTAAATTACTTGGTTTTATTTTTAAATCTAATATATAACTGATATTTTTAATTAATTTAATTAATAATGATCCTTAGTAGTTTGTTTCCTAATTTATTTCTTAATAATATGAGCTACTCATAATAATAATCTTCCATTAAGAATAAGTGGTCATCTAGACCCTGATATCACTGCCCAATCTAATGAAACTTTGGTCTATTTTGGTTATTATTTTGAAAATACATAAATTATTCTAGTGTCAAAAAATGTCGTCTGTGACATTTTCACACTTGTTTGGGTCCTCCTTGTTAAATTGAGCTTAATGTTACATTGATTTAGTGTTGTAATGTGTTTAACACATTCACATTAGATCTTGGGCCCTTGTAAACTAAATGAACTTAATTGTACCTTAGTTAAGGTGTTGTAAAGTGTTGTACCACACTTTCACACTAATCTAGGGGTTTCATTATTAATTGGGCTTCTTTATGCCTTATTTGGCCTTATTTTGCATCCAAAAGACTTAATTACTGCATCTTCCTAAGGATAATCCCAACATAAACCAGCATCCAATCATAATTCACGTGTTTTTGGATTGTATGGCCCAAATTTTTTGATCTAGGACTCATACGCCACCTTGGGTGTATGGGTCCCACCTAAGTTTTGGGGCTTTGATCCTGATTTCACATGAATCTAATATTTTCTTAAAAAATGTGTCCCATAGCCTAGCCTAATGGGACTCATATTCCACTTCTAGTGTATGAGTCCCATGTGGCTTAAAATTAAATTAGATCTGATGTCGGCTTATATTGTTGTAATTTTAGAAAATTTAGCATTAACAAGTATAAATACTAGGTTAATTCACTAATTTTCTTCCAAGACTTTCATGAGAGCATGCTTATAGAAAATTTGAATTCACAAGAGCATTCAAATGTTTACAAGAGCATTCAAAAGCCTTCAAGAGGTTATTATCAAGTTTTTTGGAGCATTATTCAAGTATCAAGCATCATGACAAAGTCATCATGCATCATTTTTATTTTTGAGCTAACAATTGTGATGTAGGGTTTCATGATTCATGTTAGCATTCAATTCAAGATCTATCACATTCAAGAAAGGGTCAAGATCTACATCCATTGGAGCCACTTCATACATGCTTGCATAACTCTATTCCTAGGGTTTGGTGTGTTGCAACATTAAATTTTGTTCATTCATCATTCCTTTATCTCATTTTATTTCATTAAAAGGTTTGATTACCAAAATAGGGTTTGACCAAGGCAAACCCCTTTCCACTAACAAAACAACATTTCCCATCTCTTTAGTGTGTGATTTGCATATCTATTTTGAAGAACCTCTAAGGAGCAAGATTGGAAAGAATTTGTCAAGTGTGTAAAGTCATCAAAGTTGTCACCTTGTTTAGAAGACCATTAAAAGACTTCCACATACCAGAATTCAATAGTTTAGATCCATAAACCAAGTTGAGAAGACAAGGTAGAATTTGAAGAGAATATTTAGATAGATTAATTATTTGAAAAATCCAAACTAGACTGATACACCACTTCTAGCATATGAATCCTAGTACAATCAAATTTGTATTTTTCAGGAGTTTCAGACTTGTCCTTGCCAGATTTTTTTTCTTGCCTAGAAACCCTAATGTGGGACTAAATTTCCCAGTCTAGTGTATGAGTCCCATTCAACATTAATTTTAGTATTTTTAGTATTTAAGGACTTCATTCAAGCTACTTCAAATTTCCAAGTCACCCTCTTTGCTCTTCTAATTAAATCTATTATATTTTATATCCATTTATAGGTCATTTAGTGAAGCATTTCATATCATTAGGTTTCATATTTGATCTTGCATGTCATTATTCTTTCCAAGCCCTATCTTGGTGGTGAACCCCCTTTTTAGTCATTAATCATACCCTTAGACACCCTATTGCAAGATCTCTTTCCCCTACTTCATCCTTGGATTGATATCTCTTGGGTTTCTTTGAATGAGAGTGTAGAAGATTGTTGTTATATGTCCTAAACCATAAGCAATGACAATTTTCACCCTTTCATTTAGGTGAACCTGTATTTAGAACATCTTAATTCTGATTTGGATTGCATCATCATCCTAGATTTAGCTTGCATTAACATTGCATTAGGGTTTTCATTAGTTAATTGGAATTCTAGGGTTTCTAAATCTTTCATTAGTGAAAGTGCATATAGGTTGCATTTTTGCATCTTACATCATTGAATTTCACCTGAAATTTACATTTGCACTTAGCTTAGACATCATCCAAACCAGATAGCATAGAAATCACTCAAAATTTCTTGAAATTTGTGTAAAAACCCTAGACTGGGAGTCATACACCCCTATGGGTGATTCAGTCCAAGTATAAGAGGTTTTACCTAACTTTTGGGTATCTTGTGGTGACTGTTATTCACTATTCGAACCCCTAAAAAATCCTATTTGGGACTCATACACCTCTCTAGGCAATTTAGTCCTATTTCAGATTTTAAACTATATTTTCCAACATTCAATACTTTGTTTCTATGTTTTTGTTTGTTGTTGTTAGTTATCTATTTCAATTTGTAGAGTTTATATTTTCTTCATTTCATTGCATCTAGCTTAATTTCATTTGAATCTGAATTAGAGCATAGCATTATATTGTGTTCATTGCATCTTGTGTTTCCTTTATTGTCACTTGTATGAGATTTTCTACTTGGTTTCATATTGCTAATACTATAGTGAGATGAAGTTTGAGACTCATGTCATCTCGCGATAGCACAATCGTCGTGGATCTTGGGTTATCTAGCTCTTTCACTACTAGTGTTAACACTAGTTCACCAGGTATGGACCATACCCTTAACAAATATTTTCCTTCAAGTAGTGTGATACATGTTGAAACAATGGTTGCTAGTATTCCGCAAGAAAACATAATCCAAATTCATGAAGACTTAGGAAAGTTACAGATAAGGGTGAAAAATAGGATCCACCCTAACGAGTGGGAAAAAGAGATGGATCACTTATTTTTCAAGGCCATAAACACCTCAAATTATGTAGAATAAGATGCTAATAACAATAAAAAATGTGACCTAACTATTATAGCAACTATGGGGTAAGTGTTTAGAGCATA
The DNA here is from genome assembly GCA_007115665.2 of Sequoiadendron giganteum. Taxonomy (NCBI): domain Eukaryota; kingdom Viridiplantae; phylum Streptophyta; class Pinopsida; order Cupressales; family Cupressaceae; genus Sequoiadendron; species Sequoiadendron giganteum. The sequence continues at coordinate 622,220,544 of CM021107.1, forward strand.
AAAGCTATGTACCTATCCATAAAGTTGTTGTTTTTGAGTTATAGAGGACTCATTCGCCTTTAAGGTCGAATGGGTCCCTGTGAGGGTTTTGGAAAATTGACTTCAGGATCTTGTACCTTAATGTTTGCACTCTTGAAATCCCAGTTATCAAGCTATGGAAGGAAATATTCAGTTTTGTAGAGCTCTTTGCATGATCTTGCACCTTGAATGACAACTTTGCAACTTTGACAATTTTGCTAATCTTGCTCTTCAACCTATAAATCTATAATCACAAACTCAAGGACAAAAAACTAGTTGATTTTTTATTGAATGGGGGTTTGCCTCGGTCAAACCCCTTGAAGGTAATTAAACCAAATGATGAAATAAGATAATGAAGTATGAACATGAAATAATGCAATCAGAGCCTTGACATGATGATATGATCTTTGGAGTGCTACAATAAACTCTTGAATTCTTCCTTGAAATGCCTTGAAAATTCTCTAATGCTTGATCACTTGAATGCTTGAATGCTTGAAAGACTTTGAATGAATTCCTTAGATCTTGTAAGGAGAAACAATTCGAATTAACCTCTTATTTATACTAAATTAGGAGATTAGCCTTGAAATTTAAAGAACCAAGGCCAACACCAGATCTAGAAAGAAAGACAATTAAATTCCCACTAGAATGAAGCTCAAAAATTAGAGTCTCATTAAGGGAGGACCCATTCGCCACCATAGGTGAATGGGTACTAGCTAAGTTTCTAGGACCAAGCTTCGAGGAGCTAAAAGAAGGCCAAAACCCATTCCAGATCAACTGAGAAAAGGGGGTATTGTTAAGGGAGGACCCATTCACCATCAAGGGTCAATGGGTCTAGGCTCAACTAACTAGGACCTAATTTTTCCCAATGAAATAATTTGACATTTAATTTATGATTGGTGAGAAGGATCCTCGAGAGGTGTCAAAATGAAGGCCTAAAAGAGGGGTTAATAACTCCACTTAACCTTAATGAATTAAGACTACCTAGATAAATGTGAAAGTGCTTTAAAAAACTTTATAACACTTAAACATGGTGCAAATTATGCATATTTTATTTAGAAAGAGGCTGAAAAGGCTTAATTAAATAAATAAGTCCTAGAAAAGTGTGAAAGTGTGTTACAAAACTTTACAACACCCTTGCAAAGGATAAATTAAAGAATGATTTAGCTAAATAAAGGTCTTAAAATAGTATGAATGTTTACAAGACATTACAACACTTTTCCAAGACACCATTAGTCTAGTTTTAATGTTAGTTATCAAGCAAGCAAGGAAAAGGAAAAAAAATTCGTTACTACATTTTTCCCCCACTTTAGTGAGAGGATGACCCCATGTCAAAATCACACAAAAGTAGATATCTAAGAAACTTAAGTATGTAGCAATAACAAAGATATATGATCATACCCTGTCAAAGGCCAAGAAGAATAAAATAAAAGGGTCAAGAAAAACCAATCCAATGCGATGTGAGACGGTGGCTATTTGTCCATAACAAATGCTGCTCACTCTAGGGACACAAAAATTTAGGTCGTCCGCGAGGTGAGTTTGTCCCAAAATATGTATGCTCACTATGGTGTAGTGGAACCTGATTCTGTCCACTACGTGATTTATCTCAATGAGGTGACAAATGAGAGAATCGAATTAGCCTCTCATAGCATACCAAATTCATCCTCCTAACAACTTTGATAAGGCACCACTTGATGAAAATGCTTTGTAAAATGTTTTCAAATATCATCTAAAAATTTTGCTAAAAGGGGATTTTTCTTTGTTTGGGTAATGGTATTCCTCTTAGGGAGCATTGTTCCTAATGTCTCCAAGAGAGGAAACATCAAGGTTTCAGATTGGCCATGGGATACCTCATTTGCATCATGCAACAATAGTGGATTGTACACTCTTAGAAGACATCAAACCTAATGACACCACCAAGAAGAAGACACATCACAAGAAAAAATGAAAATCATGCCATGAAAATTTCCAAAAGATGGCATTGTTGTATGCCCTCACTTTAAAGTGGTTGCTACACCATCATTGTGAAAAATTTATTTAAATTAGTCAAAGTTTTGAGCCTGACATGAGATCTTTCCTCAGAAAACCCTATGCCAAGTCATATGTTTCTAAAGAAAGCTACGCCATGAAATAGGAAGGGTTGCCCCCATAAACACATAAGGGATCTATGGATTTGGGGTCAGTATGTTTGTGCTACAATGTTGTCATAGAGAATGGAACTATCATCATACCCCAAATACTCACAGAGCTATAAGAATGACAAAAAGAGAGCAAAAACAAAGAAAATTTATTTTGGGTCAACATGGAAGAAACATGAATGTCTCAATGCCTTGCATCATCTCCAAATGGAAAACATAAGAAAAATGAAAAATATAAAGAAAACATTTTGGGTCAACATGGAAGAGACATAAATGTCTTGACACCTTGCATCATCCCAAAAGGAAAACACAAGACAAATGAAAAATATAAAGAAAATCTTTTGGGTCAACATGGAAGAGACATAAATGTCTTGACACCTTGCATCATCCCTAAAAGGAAAACACAAGACAACTGAAAAAGATAAAGAAAATCTTGTGGGTCAACATGGATGAGACATAAATGTCTCGACACCTTATGTCATCCCCAAAAGGAAAATGCAAGACAAATGAAAAATGATTACGACATAGAGAAGAATGAAGGTACATATAGAAGAATGCACAAAAGAGAGATAAACATCAAATTAAAAGTCACAAGGGATCACATTACGCACATGTAATCAAAGAAAAAAAAATCAAAAAGTAAAAGACTAGTAAGGCACAGGCGAGTCAACCTAAATTAGGTCATCCACCTCCCAGTCTCGGTCAGTATAAACAGAAGGTAGGAAACTAGCCAAAGGGACAATGACAAATGCAATACTAGTAAAAGGATATAAAAAATTATTGCCCCCACTTTGTGCAAGACAATAATGAGCCAAGGTAAGTGAAGAAAATTAGCTCCTTGCATTGGAGAAAATGATTTGCAATAAGTATAAAACATGTAATAGCGAGAATGTTTTAATATTCTACAACTATTACATGGAAAACAGTGAGATGGTATATTTTTTGCAATCACTTGATGGAAATCATTGCCATCGAAGTGAAATTTTCTCAATACTAATTTGAATGCATGACACTCATCAATGCTATGTCCAAGGGTTATTTGGTATTGGCAATGTGGAACATTTGCATCTTTAGGATATAGTATGAGCATATCTTTCATTGGTGGTAGGTTATGATTTCTTTGTTTAAAAGCAATTTTAGTTTCCTTTCACTTTCAGGTGGCAGATAAGGGAATTTGAGTTTCTTTAATTTGTAAGTCCTCTTGCACTTGCTAGTGTAATGTAGAAAAATGTATCCCTTTTTCCTTGCTTGATATGGGAATAATTGATGATAATTTGGACTTAATATCACCTTGATTTAGTGTTGAGAGGTGTTTTACACATGCACACTAGGTCTTGGGCCCATTTTAAGCTAAAATTACTCAACTTTCCCTAATTCAACTAAACCTAATGTTGTAATGTGTTCTACATATTCACATTCAATCTTGTATCCTCCTAAGCAATGTGGACCTCATTTTAATATTGTAAAGTGTATTTAATCACATTTTCACATTAAAATAATTTGTGTCCCTATTCCTAATTATCCTTTACATCATCATTAATAGGCCACTACGACCCCATATTGTGCATCCCAAGGCTTATTTTGATCAAATACCCGATAAAATCAACATAAAAACTAAAATTCTTCACTCTCGGATAATCTAGCTGGAAAAAGAGCCCTTGTGGGACTAAGTCACCTAGCGTGCTGACTTAGTCCCATTTGGGCCATTCTCGAGGTTTGATCGGGAAAATTTAGGGTTTAAGTTTATTTTTCCTCCATGTCGACCTTGAGGATCAAATTAACGAGTGTTTTAGGTGGATTGTCTATAAATACAAGCCTCTAAACCATAATTCAAAAATCTCACTCATTATTCATTCATTCATTCATTATCCTTCTCAAGCAAGTTAGGGCATTTAAGCATATTTCTAAAGCATTCAAGGACAATTTCTTCAACAATCATTGCAGCAACTCAAGATCTCTCATCAAGGTATTCTTTATAGATTTATTAAAGAACAAGGTGTGAAAATTTGACAACAATTTATCAAATCCATTCAAAGTTTTCAAAACCCTAAGAGAAGCTTGGAGAACACCTACAGGCTGAATTCTATAGTTTTGGATCCAAAAAATTACCAGGAGCAAAAGTATAGGTCGAGGGATACAGATTCCCCTTTCGAATTTCCAAAAGAGTCAAAGTGGAAACTTCCCCCAACTGTGGTGAATTAGTCCCATTGCACATATGTTTTAGATATTTCTGCAAATTCGGATACCCATTTGGTTGAAATAGGCTCTTGTGCAGTTCTCCCGAATCTTCCCGAAATAGGACTAAGTCACCTAGTTTGGCACAAGTGTCCCATCAGGCTTAAAAATTAGATTTTCCAGAAATTCAGAGACATTTACAATCTTCACTCCAGCCTCTACTAGTTTCTAGGTGCACTCTTTCTGTTTACCCCTTTTATCTTGTTCTATATTGTATTTAATCTATCTTTCTGCATATCATTATGTGTTTTTAAACAACCTATATTTTGCATTAGTATTGATCTCTTTTATCAACCCTTGGCATTTAGGACATCTCATTTAGACACATTTCAATCACACACACATCCACATATTCACACATTAGCTCTAATCTTGAATGAACCCCCTAGGTTTTGGGTATGAAAGAACTCTCTCCTTTTAGGTGAAAACCCTAGAAGTGCAAGAGAACCCCTTTCCCCCAAAATCTATGGTTCAGCTAGATTCACAAACTTTTCTAGATGAAATTAGGGTAGGAGGTCCCGAGATGATCTTGTATTTATTATCCTTATCCTTAGGAGGTATGGGTTGCTCTTTAGGAAGGAGGACATTTATATTAGGAGGAGGACCTAAGATTATCGTACCATCATTGTGAAGCCTTAGGTATTCTTTAAGAGGTCTTATGTTGCAAGGGGGATCTTGATATCCTAACCCTTTCATTTCTACAGTTGGTATTTTCTCTAGGACTTGATGAATCTTGTGTTCACTTTTTGTATCACATCCTTGTTTGTGTAAGATCGTGAAATCTTTGCCATATGTCTCTTCAAGGTTGATTTATGTTTTGGTTACTTTATTGACATAGGATGGTTGAATGTTTGCTTGTTTAGAGGTTCTAGTTCACCTATGGCAAGGAGCTTAGGTTCAACTTGTGACTCAATTTCAAGATGTAAAATATCAAACATTTCAAGTTGTGTTGGTTGTTTCATTGAAGGATAAAAGGATGCATTTGACTCAAGGTTGTCAAGAAAATCATTGATGAATTCATTCATGCTAGCACCATCTTCTCTAATGATGTCAACATCATGAGGAGGACATGCATTAGGAGTTGTGTGAGCATGAATAAGTTCAATTTCATTAGGGTCATTTCCAAAACCACAATATGAAACATCAACCAAAGAGAACAAAAACTTTCATACATTGCTCAAACAGTTCTCCAATTTCAGAATTTTAGACCTAAACATTGTAATTCACTGATTAAACAATGCAATAAGCTGAAAATGAAATTTTTTTATGTAATTTTGAATTTTTACAATGCACTAAAATGAAGCAATTTAAGCTAAATGCAATGAAATTGATGAAACATAAAATCTGGAAATTGAAATAGCAAGATGAATGCACCGAACTGAAGCTAAAAACTAATATTTTAATGTCTTGGAATTGTAGATCTATAGCTAATAGGGACTCATTCACCAGTAAGGGAAAATGGGTCCTAGTTAGGTCTTTTTGGGATCTTTCTGTGGAATTCCAGTCAATTTTAATGTCTTTTTAGCTGCCAAAAGCTTCAAGTCAGACCTAATCAAGGACTTATTCGCCAATAAGGGAAAATGGGTCCTTGTAAGGTCTTTTTAATTTATTTTTTAATGTTTTGCAAGTTCTCATATTTATCTTTCAATTCTAGGTTGTAGACAGTGAAATGCAACTTCATATTTTTCATAAATTCAATGCAAAAATGGAATAGAAAGATGAAATGTACTACCTAGATTGAAATGCAATTTTGTTTTTTTTTTCAAATGCAATCTAAATGAGATGCAAAATGACTAATTTGTTTTTGTAATTTTCAGATTTAAGAAGTGCAAAACAATGCAAATCTAAACCCTGTATGATATGAAATATTTAAATGCAAGAGTAGAAACCCTAATTCAATGCAAATCCAAATGAAAATGAATGTAATAATTTGAACGAAAGACTTCAGAATTCAAAAAATTACAATGTTGAATAAGTCGGGCTCACCAAAAATGATTTGGTGGAAAATAGGATCCACCCTAATGTTGTGAGGGAAAAAGGATGGATCACTTAATTTTTAAGGACCAAATCACTTCAAATTATGTAAAAGAAGATGCCAATAACAATCATAAATGCAACCTAACTATTATAGCAACTATAGGGTAAGTTTTTAGAGCATAAAAATTTGTGTACCTATCCAGAAAGTTGTTGTTTTTGAGCTATGGAAGACTCATTCGCCTTTAAGGGTGAATGGGTCCCTATGAGGTTTTCAAACAAATGACTTCAGGATCCTATAACTTGATGTCTGCACTCTTGAAATCACGATTATCAATTTTTGAAAGGCAATATTCAGTTCTGTAGAGCTCTTTTAGTAATCTTGCACCTTGAATGACAACTTTACAACTTTGACAATTTTTCTAATCTTGTTGTTCAACCTATAAATAAGAAACCACATACTCAAGGACAAAAAACATGTTGATTTTTTATTGAATGGGGGTTTGCCTCATTCAAACCCCTTGTAGGTAATTAAACCAAACTATGAAATAAGATAATGAAGCATGAACATGAAATAATGCAATTAGAACCTTGACATGATGATATGATCTTTGAAATGCTACAATAAACTCTTGAATTCTGCCTTGAAATGCCTTGAAAATTCTCTAATGCTTGATCCCTTGAATGCTTGAATGATTGAGAGAATTATAATGAATTTCTTAGATCAAGTGTTAGGAGAAACAATGTGAATTAACCTCTTATTTATACCAAATTAGGAGATTAACCCCAAAATTAAAAGAACCAAGACTAACACTAGATCTGGAAAGAAAGACAATTAAATTCATACCAGAATGAAATTTAAAAATCAAGGTCTTATTAAGGGAGGACCCATTCGCCTAAGTTTCCAGGACTGAGCTTTGGGGAGTTGAAAGAAGACCAGAACCCCATTCCAAATCAACTGAGAAAAGGGGTCTTGTTGAGGGAGGACCCATTGACCATCAAGGGTGAATGGGTCCTAGCTCAACTTACCAAGACAAAACTTTTCCTAATGAAATAATTTGACATTTAATTTATGATTGTTGGGAAGGATCCTTGGGAGGTGTCAAAATGAAGGCCTAAAAGGGGGGTTAATAACTCCACTAACCTTAATGAATTAAGACTACCTAGATAAATGTGAAAGTGATTTAAAACAATTTAAAACACTTAAACAAGGTACATATTATGAATATTTTATTTAGAAAGGGGCCCAAAAGGCTTAATTAAGCAAATAAGTCCTATTGATGGTTAAAATGACACAAACAACATTAAAATAGAATATTTCTACTCTATTTCTCCTGAAAAAGAAAGACAACATATATTAGCCTAACTCCCAAGGTCCTGGTAGTTGGTTCTCAACTATCTGATGTCACTCAATTGGTTCATGCAACTATAATATTCAAGGGGCCTATGCTGGTAATAAAGGATTCAAGCTATAATTCTTTTTATTGAAATAGTACTTGTAAATCAATGGGTTTTAAATAAAAGAAAAACATAGAACAAAGGGGTAAACCAGTAAGTATGAACCGAATTTATCTAGTATCTAGACATATACCTTCAACGATGACTGTTTCCTAATAGATCATAAAAACCATAAGATGATACAGTCTGTAGCATAATCTATATCACTGCATACATTTTAGGTGCTTAATTAACTTCGCAATTACTCTTCACAAATATTTCAAGGATTTTTTTCAAAACAACACATATTCATTCATCATCAAAATTATAGATCAACAGACTTTTTAATAACTTCAACTCAATGAAAATCTAATAAGATGATCCTTAAATCTGATTCCTTCAAATGACTTTCATCATTCAAGAAACTCTTATGTTTAGCACAATCACTGCATACAGATAGATCATAACTTATCAGCCTTATCAAACAAACAATTTCATTCCAAACATCATCGATCGAGTAAACCTGTAATTCTATTAACTGTAAAAAGATTTAAATATAATGTATCTCTGCAAAAACTCTACAAAATTCTATCTCTTAGCACTAGGCAAGCCAATCTAATTCTCAATTAGCCGACCCTTACAATGTGATACCCATTAGGTATTTATAGATATACAAAAGAAGTTTGAACTTCACTTCTATTTTAGGCTTTCCACCTTTTAAGGAACAATCAACTTTCTTGGAAACTCAAATCAACTTTGATCTTGAGTCCTTACATTATACATTCAGTTTGATCTAAAAATAGAAGATAGAAATAAAAGAAAAGAAGCCATGCGCCCTCAAGACTGTCAGTACTGCATGCATGCAAGATTTTTATGCATGTGAAGCCGGATCCGCCATGAACTCATCATAACTGGTGAAGACTTGTTGTAGCATATCCATATCTGGCCCATCAATCCAGTCATCTTCAAATTTGATCCGATCCAACTCAACTGCAGTAAACTCTTTCATACTTTTAACCTTGATCAATTCTCTCCCTGCAGCTTTTATTTCTTCTTTGACTTCTACAAGTCGATCTATCACCAAGTCTCCTCCATCATCTTTCTCCTGCATGAGTCCTTGGAATCTTTCATTCCATTTCTCTCTAACCTGACTCAAAGGCATGCCATCTTTTTTCATTACATTCACATCTACTATTATAGCCATGACTGTTTCCAACTCTTCCAACTGCTCAGTTAAATTATTAACTGCTTCCTGAATCTCATCCTTATGCTTGCTCAAATAATCACCCTGAAAGATTACTTGAATAAAATGAAACATCCATCCCTTGAAGTGGAAGGCATCCCTCTTCCCAAACACTCTAGACAGCATTAATATCAAATCAGATATCTTCTTCTTGAAATCTTCCCTCTTTGGCTGGTCTGCCAGCTTACTTAAAGATTTCTTCTCTGTGCTTAACCTTCTTTTGTTTAAGTGAGACTTATTGGAATCTTTATGCTTGCTATATTTCTCCAACGCCTCTGCTTCAGTTAGCTGCACCAAGTTCTTGGGATCAGGAACATTTGTGGAGTAAGATCTATAATCACATTATTTTGTGAATCCATGCATAATCTTGTAGCAGGATTATAAGTACTGGCCATTGTCAATATCAACTCTGGACACTGAACTGATAAAGGAAACACAGTGATATGTGCAAGACCGGAGTCAACAATCCTTTGTGTTCTCCCTATCAAGTTTGCCCGTTCTGCAAAGGTCTCTTCATGTAATTCTTCAAATCTATACTAGCCCAGATTAGTATCCGTGATATCTGACCAGTCTAATTCCACCTTGCTCACTTTCACCACCGGATTCCTATGATCATACCTCAATGTATAAGGCAGTTGTTCTGGTTTCACCTTCTTTATTTTTGGTGTTGTCTTTGATGTTCCAGCTGGTTGATTCCTTCGAGCAACCTCTCCTGAGGTTCCTGACATCTTTCAATTCTCCTGCAAGCAAACCTCTAATTAGATCTTTAGATATCATCATAAAACATGCTTTTAAAACATACATGTTACACATATACCGGAGTCGGAACCAGACAGAAGCTCAAAACAATCTCTTTTACAAAATTGGCAGACTCGGAGCAAAAACTGATATAGAAACTTCACCTAATAACAAACGGGCTCGGAGTCAGATTCGAAGAGATTATCAGAACCGGGATCGGAATAAAAAAGGGATTTGGTTTTCTTCGAATTCTCATTTTTTTCATATTATATTTCCACTCCACCTCCGCCTCCGATTTGGTCATTGTTACTTTGCAGAAAGACTTTCCCATTATGCGCGGAGCCGAAAATGGGATGAGAACAGAATAGATAACCTTCATAAACAAAATTTTTAAGTTCAAGATCGGTTCCGATCTCGCCTCCACCAGTTATCATATTCTTCAAGGAAACCTTTTTAGAACTCGGAATCGAAAACGGGATAGAAATGGAATTGATGACTTTTGTAAAACAAAACTCTTAGGTCCATAATCTATTCCGATCCCGCCTCCGCCTTTGCTATCATGACGTTATCAAATACTTTATTCATTTTCCGCACAACTTCATGATTAAAACCTAGGTCGCTATAAAATGGAAAGGAGCCTTAAAAACACTTCACTCATATGACCGTGGGGAACAATTGCACTTTAGGATATCATTTTTTAAATCATTTAAAGTAATTGCAGAGACCAACGAAACCCTAATCTAACAAACCTAATAAAAACTAGGGCACAGGTTTAAACCTTGCCATTTTACCAGACGACAAAACCCTAATCAAACAATAAATCTAATCTACCCTAACTCACTGTAAAATCTCTAATCTACCTCACTGTAGATTCCTAATTTAACAAACACCATTAAAGACCCTTAATCTAATCTAATCTACTGCAAACCAAAAACGACACGACACAAATCACGATTAAGACGTGAAAGTGACGGTGCCTAGAAATAGAAAGAAACGACATGATAAAACAAGAAAACAAAGATTTAAAGTAAAACAAACAAGACAAAACAAGAACCTGCTCATTCAATCACATCGATGATCATAGATTTGCTTTAAAACACAATGATTGACACGCGAACAGATATAAAGCAAAACACAATGAACACAACTGCAAATAAACAATGAACAACAAAGATAAAAGACCTACCTCAAACGCGAACAAACCCAAGCTAACTTTCTGAATCGATTCGCACACAATATCCCTTCTCTATCTCGATCAATTTGCTCAAACGAACTCTGCTATTGCTCTTCGCGCTCTTAGAGTTGTAATAATAACAATAATGATTGGCTTTAACCCTTAATAAAGTTTAATATGTGAATTTCTACCTACACCGACAACCACCATTAATGCATTAAAACGCAGTAAAGGTGGAGTCGAAACTGTAAGAGAACGAGCATTGGTCTATAGTGCAACTTCAATCAAAAAGTCAATGACAAAAATGGCGGGGAAGGAAACTAAAATGGAAATGGAATCTCAAATTCATAAAATTCCCAAACTCAATTCCCATTCCGGTTCCAGTTCTGTCAACCAAAAACAAAACCAAAGTAAAAATAAAAAGTTAAGTAAAAGACCAACCTAATAAAACAAAACACAAAAATCGAGACAAGGAAAAAATAAAAATAGCCGAAGCGAGATCGGAATAGATTGTGATTTTGCAAATTTTCATAACAACCATCCTAATTCCCACTCCAACTCTGCTTCTGCTAAAGACCAAAACAAAGACAAAAGAAAATAGTGTCCGGATGGAACCAAAAACAAGCCACAAAGAACTTTCGGAACCCGATTCAGTTCCAGTTCCGACTCCGACAGACTCAAAAACAAAAAGAAAGATAAAGGAAAACAAGGGGGACCCATTTTGACCTAGGAAAAAGATGGGGTGGTTATGCAAGGCATAACAAATGGCGACTCGGCTGGGAAAATGGTTTACCCATTTTCAAGATACCCAAAGAAAATTTCAGTCACCCAAAAAAAACAACTGACTTATAAACATTTAACTCGAATAAAATTAGATATTTGTGGGATAAGTTTGAGCTAGAATCTCAGATGTATGTGCCCATGAGTTATCTTTGAATCTGAGTGTGTTCTTATTTTGTGCATCATTCTTCATAATTACTTTCTCTATTCTTTGAACAACTCTACCTAAAATTCAAGCTACCTGAGTGGAATCCTTTAACTATCGTGTAGTAAAATATTGGGTATTGCTCCACTGCCAAACAGGCGTCCATAGCCCCGACGGAGATGCCTCTAGTTCTCACAAAGCATTGCTCTACTGCCAGCCAGGCATCCACAGCCCCGATAGAGATACTTGGTTACCCACTTGATATTGAGCTTGCTTTTCTTTCTTTCCTTCTCTTTTTTTTTATATAGAAACTCTTTTATGCATCTCTCAATACTCAGATTCAATGAATCTAAAATGTGGGTTGAGTACTACAATGGATTTCATGATAGTCTTGAAATCTGATTTTTCACTTGAAACAAAGGTAGAGTCATTCCAAAATAAATAGGCACTTACTCATGCAGATGTTTTATCTAATTTGGTGACAGATTTCTTTTGATAACAATGCATAGGATATTCACAATGTATCTTCCCACCTTTAAATAACTTCTCAAACCCAAACTAGAATGATCATAAGACATAAGTTTTCAGAATGAAATCCTTTTCCATGATTATAATGAAAATACCTAAACCAATTTCTCTCCTAGTACCAAGAGCATACTTTGAATAACAACCCCAAGTTTTGAGATAAACAAAATAGAGATCCCCAATGAAACAAAAACTAAAACAACAAGAAAAAAAAACAACAAACAAAAACAAAAACAACCTAACAAAACAAATTAAAAAAAAAAAAACCTAACTTAACCAAAAGGAAAAACAAAAAAAAACTTAATTACATATGATACAGTAGAATACATCTTCCTCTTAAAATATCAAACCCTTTTATGCACCAAAATAGTGCTTGAGAAACTGAGCATTAATAGGTAATGGAACAAACTCTCCTATTAAGGTACTCAAATGAAAGGCATTCTCTACTAAGATTTTAGCTATTTGATAGGGACCTAACCAAAGTCTATCAAACTTTTGATGATCTCCCTTCTTTTCTTTAGCCTTATCCCATAATAACACCAGATCTGATATTCTAAAAGCTTTTACTTTAGCTCTTTTGTCAAACCAGAGCTTGACAATAGCCTGGTGTTTAGAGAATTGCTGCAAAGCAGCATCTCTTTGTTCTTCCATGTTTAATAAGTTAAGCAATCTAACCTCAATCCTATCATCCTTATTATAAAACTCCTGCATAAATTTCAAAACAGGTATTTGTAAATGAATGGGGAAGATTGGACTTGGCCATAAACTAACTTAAAAGGTGAATTACCTAGGGCTGCTTTAAGTCTGGTTCGATCTGCCCATAAGGCAAATCTCAGCTGGGTATGCCAATCCCTAGGGTTACTTTCTAACAAATTTTTTATTACTTCCAATAAATTCTTATTTGTGGACTTAGCCACTCCATTCCCCTGAGGGTAATAATTGGAAGAATATTTTAACACAATATTATGCTCATAGGCCCATGAAATAAATTCAGCAGAAGAAAAAACAGGGCCGTTATCACATACCAGAGCAAATGGAACTCCAAACCTGGTTGTGATATTCTATGTCAGAAATTTAATGACCACCTCCATGGTGCTATTCTTGCAAGGCAGGGCCTCCATCCAACGTGTGCAATAATCCATCACAATCAAGATGAATTTATGACCTGCAGAAGAATTTGGATTAATTACACCTACAAAATCAAGTGCCCATTGGGCAAATGGCCTTACCTCATAAACTGGCTGTAGAGGCATCACAGGATTTCTTTCTCTTGATGCAGAAGTTTGGCATACATGACAAGTCCTGAAATGTTGATGCGCATCCCTAAACACATAAGGCCAATAGTAACCTGACCTTAAAATCTGATGAGCCAAAGCATCAGCAGATCCATGTCCTATCCCATGTCTTCCATGAAATTCATTTAAGGGAATGTTTAGCTTCTTGCTGATCCAGGCAACGCAAGTAGATCCCTTGGAAATTCTTCTTGTAGATTGATCCCCCTTTAAGCATATAATGAGCACTTTTCATCCTCAGTGCTCTTCTTTGAGTAGCATTCATCACTTCTGGACACTTGTTATTAAGGAGGAAAAAGACTAAATCTGTATACCAAGGATCTTTTGTGAATGATTGAACAGTGTACTGTTGGCAAGTTATACTTCTGTCCACTTCAGCCATCGCCTTTGAAAAACCTTGACCTCTTACAAGCTTCATTGGGTGAATCTCCAAGTCAAATTCTTCTAAAATGGCCATCCATTTCCCTCTTCTTTCCCCTAGTTCACTTTGCATTAGGAGGGACTTTACAGCTGGATCTGGGACTATAGCCATCACTTGACTTCGGATTATGTAGTGCCTGAACTTCTTCACTACTCGCACCAATGCAAAAGCCTATTTTTCTATTGATGAATATCTTACCTCTGCATTCTTAAACGGAGAGCTCATAAAAGCAATAGGCCTCTCCTCATTCTCTTCTCTTCTCTGTGTCAAGACTGCTGCACATGAATGTTCAGAAGCAAAAGAATAAATGTAAAATGGTTTTAGATAATTCAGGCTTGTTAAAACAGGTGCCTCAGATATAGATTGTTTAATCTGCATGAAAGCAGATTTAGCCTCTTCACTCCATTCAATTTTCACATCCTTCTTCATCATTTCGTTAAGTGGTTTGACAATCTCTGCAAACCCTGTTATATATTTCTTGACAAAATTAATCCTTCCAAAGAAAGATCTCATCTCCTTCTTACTTCCTGACCTTGTCAACTTCAACATGGCTTCTACTCGATCAAGATCTATGGAAATTCCCTCCTCTGATATAATGTGACCCAAAAGCTTCCCTTCAGAAACTCCAAATACACATTTCTTTGGGTTGAGAGAAACACCATAACTGATACATTTCTTTAGTACTTTCTCTAAATCAGCAACATGATCTTCTCTACTTTTAGAGAAGATGGTCAGATCATCAACATAGATGATTATACACTTTCCTATCAGGTCTTTAAAAGCTACATCCATCACTCTTTGAAAAGTAGCACCAGCATTGATTAGACCAAATGGCATCCTCCTGTAGGAAAATGTGCCCCACTTTGTAGTGAAAGCAGTCTTCATCCTATCCTCATGACTTACCAATACTTGATTGTATCCTGAATATCCATCCAAGAAAGACATCATTTGAGATCCATTAACTTTCTGCAATACTTCATCAAGAGAAGGTAATGGATAGTTGTCCTTCTCAGAGGCTTTGTTTAAATTTCTAAAATCCACACATAACCTGATTTCCCCATTTTTCTTCCTCACAGGAACTAGATTAGCCACCTAGGTAGAGTGCCTAACTGGAAAAATTATTCTTGCAGCCAAAAGCTTTTGTACTTCTCTCTGGATCAGAGGCTCGATTAATGCATTGACTGGGCGTTGCTTTTGAGCAAAACGGCTTGGCTTCTGGCTTAAGAGGAATTGTATGTGTGATGACAGATGTATCAAAAGTTTTCAAATCATCATAGCTCCAAGCAATGGCTTCAATATTCTACTTCAAGACTTTGATTATCTCATCCTTTATTTCCTGAGGACAAGTCTTCCCTACAAGAACATTCCTTTCTACCCCTAAGTGAGCTAAATTAACGGATTCACACTTGCCTCCCTCACTCTTTGTAGGCATTCTCTGATAAGCTCGTGGATCTGAATCAAATATCCTTTCCAATGCTATCATCCCTTTTGGGATGTTATTGCTCTTTAAATCCATTATCCCTTCTGAATTGTCTCTTTCTGTATTGTCACTTTTTGGATTCTAGTCTCCTTGATCCCTGTCAACGTCATCAATTATCTGTCCTTGAAATACATCAGAACTCTCCAAAAAGGCCAAAATATGTTGATCATCATTAAACACCTGGAAGTGTCTAACATTGTCAGGAATTGTAGGGACTGAAATCAACTCCACAGAAAACCTCTTTAGATTTGAATCTTGCATCGGCTCTAATGTACTTGCTGCAACGGCAAGAGCATCTGCTATTTGATTTGCTTCCCTTGGAATAAGAGTAATCGCAAAGGCATCAAAATCTTCTATTAAATTCCAAACCCTATTCCTATAAGCAGCCAATCTTTTATTATGGCAAGTGTATTGGCTACGTACCTGTTTCACAATTACCTCAGAGTCTCCCATCACTGTAAGAGTAGTTACCTTATTCCTATGAGCAAACATAAGTCCTCTTGCAAGTGCTTCATATTCAGCCACATTGTTAGTGCAACCAAACTGCAATCTATAAGAAGCAAAATAAGTTTTCCCTTTCGGGTTAGTTAGTTCAATTCCTGCTCCACTTCCTGCTCCACTTCCTGCTTTAGATTTCGAACCACCAAATTTAAGAGTCCATAACTGGTCTTTAGCTGGGAGCTCTTTCTTTTTAGAAACTACAGGGATTTTGTCACTTGTGACATGTAGCGGCTTGAACTTTTTGTTGTTTATCAGAATTCGTGTTGAGAAGGAGCTCAGTTAATGATTTTCCTAGTTCCTTAATTTGTTCAACAACTACCTCCTGAGCGATTTCTTGGGCTGAGTCAAGATCTGGCAAAGCATCTGGAATAGGGGTATTAAAATGAAACTGAGATACTTCCACTTCCTCCTTTTGATCCAAAACCCCTAAGACGTGAGTCTGTTCTACTGGTAAAGAAACTTCTTCTAGAGAAAGACTGACCCGTGTAAGAATAGTTGCATCCTTAGCTTGGAAAGAGAACTCATTAATGGGAGTCTCAATTACCTCTTGAGATTCTTGCTTGGGTAGATCTACATGCCTTAGAATATATATGCATGACTAACATGTCAACTCCGAATGGTTATGATAGTGTATTCTACACCAATTAGGAAGCAACAAATTACTCAAATCAGTTTTTGTTCCTAAAACCAGCCTATCTTGTTGCAATTTCCTTATTAGAACTTGCTGGTTGATGTGAATCATCAAATCAGTGTGGTCTAAGGATAGTGTATCCTCAGAACTAACTACAGAGAAAGTAAGGACTTCCTCTTGTAAACACCCATCTTAATCTCAAAGAATGCTACTTCATTTGGAGTATCATACTTTGTAATCATGTGTTTGAGCCTAGGTTCACTTTCAATTCTTATCTGAGTGGTAACCCCTTTCCATGGTAGCCACATGTGCGAGAAGTCCAAGGACAGATACCCTCCTATGCTTTTTATTAGCTCCCGACTTAAAAGCATCCCATATGTTTCTGGGATGTCAGCAACTTGAATATCTATATAGGTCTATATCTTTGGGTCTTATCCAACCTGCACATGCATGTTCTTCAACTCACCTACAACATTAACTTCGGTTTTATCCAATTAAATCACCTTTTTATTGGTTGGAATAGGACTCAATCCTAACTTTTTACAAATCGAAAAAGGCATGACATTCCCTAATGCTCCAGAATCTAATAAGCAATTATGTAGATTCTCTCCAAAGATTCTCAAACTTAATAAGAAAGGTGGGGTACTGGTCTTACCTTTATGCATAGCAGCATTCGTCTCCTTTGCAGGAGTCACTTTACCTTTCCCTTTCAAGCGATCTGTTTCTTCCAAAGCTTTTAATACCACCTCCCTTTGAGCTGGGCACCACTTCATGATATCAAAGAAAGACAATGATGTCTTCTGCCTTTGCAATTCTACAACAAAATCAAACTCTGAATCATTCCTAAATTGGTACTTAGGAAAAGAAGGTTGATTACCTCTATTCTGAGAATCAGAAGGTCCCTTGGGTGGGGGTGGATTGTTATCTGCATTCTGATTTGGTGGAACCATGTTGTTAGGGGGTGCAGATGTAGTGAATGGCCCTTTATTCTGGTTCCTCAGAAAGTGACCACCCTTAGATTGGAAAGCTTGAGCATCATAGACATCTTCCTCTGGCTCATTATCCCCTTGCATAGGGAATTGATACTTTTCTTCAATGGTTTCATAAGTCATGGCAGTGCTGACTGGCCCATTGCCTTGATTGGAATTTCCTGCTTGAGGATGGGCATCAGCCTATGCAATTTTCACCATCTTCTCCATTTCTGGGCAATTGACCTCAGAATGGGCTGCTGTATCATGCAACCTACACCAATTTGTCATAAAATTCAAATCAGCAACATTAGCAGTATCTGATCTTTCTTCACCTGCTTGATAATTATGGGGAACTCCTCCATTGTTAGGTCCAATGTTTCACTGCCTATTATTGTTGTTGTTGTTATTGAACCTCTGATTGTATCCTCTGTTTTGATTTTGACAATTCTGGTTTGAGGAGTTTTGATTCTAGAAGTTCCTATTGGTGTTCTGATTAGAGTAATTGCCCTGATAGTTATAACCTCCCTGATTGTTGTAATTCTGGTTTTGATTATTGGGAGGGTTTTGTCTGAGCTGTGCCATGTCATTTGACATCTGAGAGAGAGTCTTTTTGAGAGTCTCTACTTCACTTGTAAGTTGAACAGTTTGCTCATTCTGCACATTTTGAACTATGGCTGGGGAATGGACATGGGTTGATCCTCCCCCTTGTTGCAATTGATTTTGAGGTTGATGTTGAGGTTGTTGTTGTGGGGATTGATGTGAGGAATCATGCATGCTATTGCCAAAGAAGGGCACAGTTGGTGGTGCTTGCAACTCGGATACAGGTCCATAATGGGAATAAGACGTCCCTGGGACAGTATTGTATAACAGTGGATTAGGCATCTAATAATTCATTGGAGGAAAAGTTACTCCTAACCCTCCAGATTGCAGATTTGTCTGTTGTTGCAATTTGATAGCCAAATGATAAATCTTAGATAGTGAGTCAATCTCATCAGGTTGATAAATTCTTTGTAAGAACAAACCAATCAAAGGATCAACAGCTCTCAGATATATATGGCCATGGCTTCCGGCACTAGGTAAGGCTCTTGTAGCCTACGATACATTCTATGGAACCTAGTGTTGAACAAGAGCAACGGTTCATGATGCTCCTTTCTAATAGTGGCAAATTGGTGATATAGTATGGCAGGATCTACATATACCCTAAACTAATTAATAAAAGCATTCTCTAAATCTATCCAACCCATAATGGATCCTTGGGGCAGATTTAGATACCAATTATATGCCATATCTCCTAGACAATAGGGAAATAGTCTACATACCACATCTTGATGAGTAACTTGAGCTCGTGTGCAGGCATCTTTGAATGCTTGTATATGTTCCTCTGCACTTCTTGATTCTCCATGCATGTATTTCGGATAGAACTTCTCTGGGTTCTTTGGTAAATCATGGAATCCGCCTAGAATAGTCCATAACAGGGAGGGATTACCCACAAAATAAGCCATTGGTAGGATTGGTTGGGCAGGTGGTGGTGATAAAGGTCGAATTGGTGGTGACAAAGGCCTATTTGGTGGTGGTGTGGATGGAATTGGTGGAAACCCTGGTGGAGTAAGTGGTGGTGGTAATGTAGGTATTTCTACCCTACGAGCATGAGGTCTTGGTCTAACCAAGGTTTGAAGTTCTTCAAATAATTCGCAATTAGTAGAGGATCTGAGCACCCTCTCGTATCCCTCTGGTGAAAAATATCTTCCACGAGCCAGCTTGTCCTTTCAAGCCCTCCTTCTAGAGCCAATTTATGTTGATGGTTAAAATGACACAAACAACATTAAAACAAAATATTTCTACTCTATTTCTCCTGAAAAAGAAATACAACATATAGTAGCCTAACTCCCAAGGTCCTGCTAGTTGGTTCTCAATTATCTGATGTCACTCAATTGGTTCATGCAACTATAATATTCAAGGGGCCTGTACTGGTAATAAAGGATTCAAGCTATAACTCTTTTTATCAAAATAGTACCTGTAAATCAATGGGTTTTAAATAAAAGAAAAACATAGAACAAAGGGGTAAACCAGTAAGTATGAAACGAATTTATCTAGTATCTAGACATATACCTTCAACGATGAATGTTTCCTCACAGATCATAAAAACCATAAGATGATACAGTCTGTAGCATAATCTATACCACTGCATACATTTTAGGTGCTTAATTAACTTCGCAATTACTCTTCACAAATATTTCAAGGATTTTTTTCAAAACAACACATATTCATTCATCATCAAAATTATAGATCAACAAACATTTTAATAACTTCAACTCAATGAAAATCTAATAAGATGATCCTTAAATCTGATTCCTTCAAATGACTTTCATCATTCAAGAAACTCTTATGTTCAGCACAATCACTGCATACAGATAGATCATAACTTATCAGCCTTATCAAACAAACAATTTCATTCCAAACATCATCTTTCGAGTAAACCTGTAATTCTATTAACTGTAAAAAGATTTAAATACAATGTATCTCTGCAAAAACTCTACAAAATTCTATCTCTTAGCATTAGGCAAGCCAATCCAGTTCTCAATTAGCCGACCCTTACAATGTGATACCCATTAGGTATTTATAGATATACAAAAGAAGTTTGAAGTTCACTTCTATTTTAGGCTTTCCAACTTTTTAGGAACAATAAACTTTCTTGGAAACTCAAATCAACCTTGATCTTGAGTCCTTACATTATACATTCAGTTTGATCTAAAACTAGAAGATAGAAATAAAAGAAAAGAAGTCATGCGCCCTCAAGACTGTCAGTACTACATGCATGCAAGATTTTTATGCATGTGAAGCCGGATCCGCCATGAACTCATCATAACTGGTGAAGACTTGTTGTAGCATATCCATATCTGGCCCATCAATCCAGTCATCTTCAAATTTGATCCGATCCCACTCAACTGCAGTACACTCTTTCATACTTTTAACCTTGATCAATTCTCTCCCTGCAGCTTTTATTTCTTCTTTGACTTCTACAAGCCGATCTATCACCAAGTCTCCTCCATCATCTTTCTCCTGCATGAGTCCTTGGAATCTTTCATTCCATTTCTCTCTAACCTGACTCAAAGGCATGCCATCTTTTTTCATTACATTCACATCTACTATTATAGCCATGACTGCTTCCAACTCTTCCAACTGCTCAGTTAAATTATTAACTGCTTCCTGAATCTCATCCTTATGCTTGCTCAAATAATCACCCTGAAAGATTACTTGAATAAAATGAAACATCCATCCCTTGAAGTAGAAGGCATCCCTCTTCCCAAACACTCTAGACAGCATTAATATCAAATCAGATATCTCCTTCTTGAAATCTGCCCTCTTTGGCTGGTCTGCCAGCTTACTTAAAGATTTCTTCTTTGTGCTTAACCATCTTTTGTTTAAGTGATACTTATTGGAATCTTTATGCTTGCTATATTTCTCCAACACCTCTGCTTCAGTTAGCTGCACCAAGTTCTTGGGATCAGGAACATTAAATATGCTTTGGAACATTTGTGGAGTAAGATCTATAATCACATTATTTTGTGAATCCATGCATAATCTTGTAGCAGGATTATAAGTATTAGCCATTGTCAATATCAACTCCGGACACTGAACTGATAAAGGAAACACATTGATATGTGCAAGACCGGAGTCAACAATCCTTTGTGTTCTCCCTGTCAAGTTTGCCCGTTCTGCAAAGGTCTCTTCATGTAATTCTTCAAATCTATACAGGCCCAGATTAGTATCCGTGATATCTGACCAGTCTGATTCCACCTTGCTCACTTTCACCACAGGATTCCTATGATCATACCTCAATGTATAAGGCAGTTGTTCTGGTTTCACCTTCTTTATTTTTGGTGATGTCTTTGATGTTCTAGACGGTTGATTCCTTCGAGCAGCCTCTCCTGAGGTTCCTGACATCTTTCAATTCTCCTGCAAGCAAACCTCTAATTAGATCTTTAGATATCATCATAAAACATGCTTTTAAAACATACATGTTACACATATACCGGAGTCGGAACCAGACAGAAGCTCAAAACAATCTCTTTTACAAAACTGGCAGACTCGGAGCAAAAACCGATATAGAAACTTCACCTAATAACAAACGGGCTCGGAGTCGGAGTCGGGGAGATTATCGGAACCGGGATCGGAATGAAAAAGGGATTTGGTTTTCTTTGAATTCTCATTTTTTTCATATTATATTTCCACTCCACCTCCGCCTCCGATTTGGTCATTGTTACTTTGCAGAAAGACTTTCCCATTATACGCAGAGTCGGAAACAGGATGAGAACGGAATAGATAACCTTCATAAACAAAATTCTTAAGTTCAAGATCGGTTCCGATCCCACCTCCGCCAGTTATCATATTCTTCAAGGAACCCTTTTTAGAACTTGGAATCGAAAATGGGATAGAAATGGAATTGATGACTTTTGTAAAACAAAACTCTTAGGTCCATAATCTATTCCAATCCCGCCTCCGCCTATGTTATCATGACATTATCAAATACTTTATTCATTTTCCGCACAACTTCATGATTAAAACCTAGGTCGCTATAAAATGGAAAGGAGCCTTAAAAACACTACACTCATATGATCGTGGGGAACAATTGCACTTTAGGATATCATTTTTTAAATTATTTAAAGTAATTGCAGAGACCAACGAAACCCTAATCTAACAAACCTAATAAAAACTAGGGCACAGGTTTAAACCTTGCCATTTTACTAGATGACAAAACCCTAATCAAACAATAAATCTAATCTACCCTAACTCAATGTAAAATCTCTAATCTACCTCACTGTAGATTCCTAATTTAACAAACACCATTAAAGACCCTTAATCTAATCTAATCTACTGCAAACCAAAAAGGACACGACGCAATCACGATTAAGAAGTGAAAGCGACGATGCCCTAGAAATAGAAAGAAATGACACGATAAAACAAGAAAACAAAGATTTAAAGTAAAATAAACAAGACAAAACAAGAACCTGCTCATTCAATCACGTCGATGATCATAGATTTGCTTTAAAACACAATGATTGACACGCAAGCAAATATAAAGCAAAACACAATGAACACAACTGCAAATAAACAACGAACAACAAAGATAAAAGACCTACCTCAAACGCGAACAAACCCAAGCTAACTTTCTGAATCGATTCGCACACAATATCCCTTCTCTATCTCGATCAATTTGCTCAAACGAACTCTGCTATTGCTCTTTACGCTCTTAGACTTGTAATAATAACAATAATGATCGGCTTTAACCCTTAATAAAGGTAAATATGTGAATTTCTACCTACACCGGCAACCACCATTAATGCATTAAAACGCAGTAAAGGAGGAGTCGGAACTGTAAGAGAACGAACACTGGTCTGCAGTGCAACTTCAGTCAAAAAGTAAACGACAAAAATGGCGGGGGCGGAACTAAAATGGAAATGGAATCTCAAATTCATAAAATTCCCAAACTCAATTCCCATTCCAGTTCCGGTTCCGTCAACCAAAAACAAAACCAAAGTAAAAACAAAAAGTTATGTAAAAGACCAACCTAATAAAACAAAACACAAAAACTGAGACAAGGCAAAAATAAAAATAGTTGAGGCAGGATCAGAATAGATTGTGATTTTGCAAATTTTCATAACAACCATCCTAATTCCCACTCCAGCTCCACTTCCGCTAAAGACCAAAACAAAGACAAAAGAAAAGACTGTCGGGATGGAACCAAAAACAAGCCTCAAAGAACTTTCGGAACCCGATTCAGTTCCGGTTCTGACTCCGACAGACTCAAAAACAAAAAGATAGATAAAGGAAAACAAGGGGGACCCATTTTGACCTAGGCAAAGGATGGGGTGGTTATGCAAGGCATAACAAGTCCTAGAAAAGTGTGAAAGTGTTTTAAAATACTTTACAACACCCTTGCAAAGGACAAATTAAAGCATGATTTAGCTAAATAAAGGTCTTAAAATAGTGTGAATGTTTAAAAGACATTACAACACTAGTCCAAGACACTATTTGTCCTTTTTTAATGTCAATTATCAAGCAAGCAAGGAAAAGGCAACTTTTTCCATTACTACACTTACAAAATCAAATAAGTACTAAAAAAATTTCAACCACTGCTATCCCTACCATAGATAACATACGAGTAAACCCACAAAAGTGGTTTACAATTTGAGTGAGGAAGGAAAAGTTGGAAAAAATGACCCCGTGCCAAATATTTAGTTTTTGGGGTTCGAATGAACTTATTGGTTTGAGCAAACCAAAAGAGGGTTCGCTACAACCCAAGTTTGAGCAAACCAATTAAATGCCCTGGGCCAACCATTCCCACAAAAACAACAAAGAAAATTTTTTTTTGAAAGGGAGTTCACTCAAACCCCCCTGGTTCGCCTGAACCCCCCTTTTCCCACCTTCTCACCGTTTGACCCAAAAAAAATCCAAAATTTTGCCATTTGAAGCTCGGGTTGAGGACAAAAATGGATGAGACTTCACAAACCCTATTGCGTGATGGTATTCCTCAGAATGAGATATCCAACGAATATAGTTTTAATATTTTTTGGTTTTATTATGTATTTATTTTTTAGTTTTATTAAACATAGGGTTTTCACTGAAAATCAAGCTCTTTGTTCTACACATGTGGAAAAATAGGAGATTATAAAAAAATGAAAAATATGAGCACACAAAATATTGAAGTTATTGATCAAACAAAAAAAAATGATACATACAAAAAAAATTACGTTGTATACGGTCCGCCTATGTTTGAATTGTAATTGGTTTGACTTCGAAAGTTGATTAAGGAAAAAATATTCAATAAAAAACTATGAAACCAATTGGAAGCACTAGATATCATAGTTATAAATATAAAGTCGAAAAAAATACAATTTATATCCTTCATGGAAAAAAAATCATGTTGTATACGGTGAGCGTCACTCCTTAAAATTGTTGTTTACTGAAAAAAAATAGTTTTCGAAGGAGATGGAAAAATAAGTGAAATCTAATTCCAAAATTTTTGAAAAAAATATATTTAGAATCTACAGACAAAATGTCACAAATGACTAGTTTGCATCATCTTCAAATTCCTCATGGTTTACCTACTATAGGTGCCCGAAAGTGAAGATTTAGTTAGAAAAAACTTATTTCAGTGTCCAATTAGGCCAAGAATTGTAAACTAGTATTGTGGGATCACCCATACATTGCATGATAGAAGGTGAAGAAGGAGTTGATCTTATACATAACATAATTCAAAATTTTGACCACATCCTACCTCAACCACTAGCTCTCCTTTACCTTCGAACAATGTTACAAGTCAAGGAGGAATTCAAATTTCTCCTCCCACAATAATTACCACTATCCCTACCTATACAAACCCTCAAGTTACAAAAATGATGCAACCTACTAGTAATGTGAATCCTTCCTTGGGTATTCCTGCTAGCATCCCTAGTACCTTTGTGGCATCACATGTCATATCTCCTACCACTTTACCACCTATAAGAATTCCATTCACTTGCCCCTCAAACACATACACACCTCCACCATATTCACCTCCATCTCAAAATACAAACAATGATCCTCTCATAAACCAACTTTTACAAACCATTTCATCCCTTCGAAAACAATTTTCCACTATCAACCAAAATCAAAAGGCCAACAAACATATAAACGCCAAAAGTAACTCCTTGTCCTTGGAGATATTGAGAACACCAATGCCACAAGGTATAGAGGTTCCTATATTTGAGAAATATTTGGGAAAAGGAGATCCTTCTTACCATGTTTCCACTTATACCACCCTATGTAGTGAGTTTATTCTTGAGGATAGGCTCTTTGCTAATCTTTTCCCTAGATCCTTGAAGGATACCGCCTTAAATTATTTTTCTTCGCTATCAAAAAATTCAATTAATTCATTCAAGGAACTTGTAGAGGCCTTTATAAACCATTTATGGGTACATATGACTCCTAATATGACTTTAGTCGATTTGATGAGATGTAAGAAAAAATATGAAGAAAATCTTACAGACTTTATTTCACGTTATCAACCGATTTACTCCCAAATCGATGTAAAGATTCCTGACCCTCACCTTCAAAGGATGTTCACTAAGAACTTGCAAAATAAGGTGCAAGATAATCTCACCATGATGAAGTTTCCCTCCTTCGTGCACTTGTGTACTGCCCTTCCTGATCAACAAAATTTAGTTAGTAGTCATGAAACAAAACCCACCTCTAGTCATCCTGAGAAGTCCGAATCCACAAATCAAAAAAATTATCAACCTTTTAGAAAATATTATAATAAAGGCCCCCTTCAACTAAATCCTCCTCAACAAACAATTGAACATGTTGATACCTATAACAATGGGGATTTTTCTAGGGTTAGCAATATAATATGCAAAAATGAAAACCCAAAGCAATAATGAAGTGCAAAGGAAATACAATGAAACAATCTCACCAGATATCTTCATCCTCCATGACTGACCTCCATTACACCTTTTTAATTTGCTGAAATATGTTGTTTTCCCTCAGATTTATGATGAGCAAGCCAATGGAAATGACAAGCCCTAAGCAAATATTGAAGGATTTGAACAACTATATGCAATACTATGCCCTACTGCAACTAGTAAGCATCTAAAATGTCTAAACTATGTCAAATGAAATCTAGATATGCTATGACAAAAATGAAGAACAATGCAAAATGCAAGAGATGAGACTATAAGATATAAGATGTAAAAATATGAAAATGCAAGAGATAAGAGATGCAAGATGAGACCAAAATTGCCATTTTATAGAAAATGCAATTTTGTGTGAATGGCCAAGATTGAAAGTTAGCAAGTGCCCTAGAATCAATGGACGAGATTCAATATACCAACCCACAATTAGGGTTAGGGCAACATTAGGTCAGATTCAAAATAAAGGGTCAAGATTGATTTATAGAAAGTCAAATCAATGGCTGACAATGCATGTGACAAGAGATTCTGGGTACGGAAAACGAAGTTGTTGGGGAATCAAATAATAATTTAAAATTATTTGATTCAAGAGGGGATGTTGAATTTTTGAATTAAAAATTATTTTAATTCAAAAGGGGTGGGGTCATGTGACAGTAAATAATTTAATTTAAATTATTTACTAAAAGAAGGAATTTAGAAAGTGGGACTTATTTTAAATAAATAATATTTATTTAAAATGAGCACAGTAAAAGAAGAGAAATTAAATAATAAAATTATTTAATTTAGGTGTTGGGACTTATTTTAAATAAATAAGATTTAGAAGAAATTAAACAATAAAAGTTATTTAATTTAGGTGGAAATTAAATAATAAATATATTATTTAATTATAGAGGATTGTGACAAAGGGAACCTTTTGAATTAAATATAATGATTTAATTCAAAATTCAAGAGAGTGGACCAAATTAAATAAATAAAATTTATTTAATTTAGGAGAGAAGAGGCTAATGAATAATTAGATAATTTAAACATAATTATTTAATTATAGTGGAAGGTGAATTAAATAAATAAGAATTTATTTAATTTTAGGAAGAAGAGGACTTAATTAGTAACATAATTAAATAAATAAAATTATTTATTTAATAATTAGGAAGACATAAAGGGAAAAAATAATTAAATAAATTAAGAAATTTATTTAATTATAGGAAGGCATTAGACAATTAGTGACGCATTAAATAAATAAATAAATATTTAATAATCAAGAAGAATAAAGGGGACATGAATTAATTAAATAATTGAAAGTGAGTGAAGGGCATAATTAAAATGTCTTAATTATGCTAGGAAGAAAAGATAAGAAATAGAGCTTGCAGGCCTAGGTCATTTTTATGTGTCTACAATACCCAAGTGGCTACTATATGGAAGACAACTCCTTTCGCATTTGGGGATCTAGTTAGACAATTCAATCCTTTACCCAATACCCTCCATAACATGATGTCACAACTTTTAGAACATAATATGATCACCTTGCCTCCCGTTAAAACTCTCAATCCTAATAAACCTTTACCTTTGAACTTTATATCCAATTCCTATTGCCATTATCATCGACAAAATGGACATGACACAAAACATTGTAAGCGTCAAGTTCTCGATCCTAATAAACCTTTACCTCTGAACTTTAGATCCAATTCCTATTGCCATTATCACCGACAAAATGGACATGACACAAAACATTGTAAGTGTATTAAACATCCTATGCAAGACCTCATTGATTTTGGTAGGCTTTCAGTTGAAAGTGTTAATGATCAAGGAAATAAGTTTTTTGCCCCTCCTAACCAAAAATTACAAATCTTTACCAACCCCATGCCTAAACATAATATTTCATTTGTCAAAGCTAGTGGAAAGACTGGTGTGATGAATGTTGACAAAGATGATGAGAACATGGATACAATTCAATAAAGTCCTATGAATACTGATCAACAAGATCCTATAGAACAAAATCCTATTGATGTTTTGGTTACATTGGTTGAAACAAAAAATCATATAGGTTGAACTAAAAATCCTATTGAAATTTCTTTCTCATATAAAGATATACTTAAACATGCACTTGATGGTCCTCTTTACATAGCTAACAAGATGTATGATAAGCCCACTAATGGGATATTAATTGATCTCATCTTTTGAGAGAATGTGATCATCGAGGAATTTCTACTTGTGCATGAACTCTTCAGGAAATATATGATAAACCAAAATCATGGATAAAGAGATATAATGGTTTCACTTGTCCTATGATGGGATTGATCACCTTACCTTTACAAATAATACCAAAAACATTATCTACATACTTATTCTCCATCATCTCAACGTCGAACCAATTTCATGTGAAGCTTGGTTACCCATGGCTATGCTCCTTGGAAGTTGCCCCGTCGATTGTGAATAAATGCCTAAAGCTTCTCTTTGACAATGAAATATTTACCATGCATCATAGTATATTTAACCCTTTGTCTTCCTATTGAAACTTTTCCTTATATATTTCTTTTGGCTTGAGCCTATGGAACCTATTAAACCTCGAGAAGACTTATTTTTCAAATCTTTTCAAAAGTTAAAGGTGAAATGTATAGAAAAACTATCCCTTAAGAACATGCCTCAACCTATGACTGAGCCTACCATCCTTAATGAAACCATGATTGAGCCTAAATACATTCCAAATAACCAAGACCAACATAAGACAAATTCTTTGCCTATTTCCTACAAAATACCAAGAGATAACAAAAAAAATCTTGTCACGCCTCCTAAAATAAATAAAAAATTACAAAGCTAAAGAGAAAGTGATTGAAAAACCTTCCATGGTTCCTTCCTTTCCTCCCCTTAGGGAAGAAAAGAAACCTATGGTTGATCAACTCAATACTACACAAATGAAACATGAAAGTCATAATAAAAGAAACATAAATACTAGAGAGTGTAGGCATAGATGTCATGCTCTTGCTCATAGATTAAATGAAGAATAAAAAAAGAAAATCACAATCCAAACTTGACTAAAACAATACACTATGAGTCTCCCTCTTCATCGAAACAAAAAGATAATATAATGCAACCACAACAGGAGCTAAACCCTTCTTTGGACATTATCATTAGACCTCATGTTGTGATTAATCTAGAAGGTGATGATGAGATTGCTAAAATTGATGAGGTGTGTAATAAATTGTACATTATTTTACTCTTCTATGAGCTTACAAGATAATTCTCCTAAGAAGAGTGTTGAACTTGGTAATGACCCTAGTTCGACACTTGATATTGTCCCTTTGGCTAGTTATCTTCCTTCTAGATATACGATGAACATGATTGGGATGTAGACGACTTGCTAATAGGTTGAATCACATGTGCCTTACTATTATTTTACATTATTTATTTTTCTTTTATGTGTGATTGCATGCACGTAATGTGATCCCCCATGTCGTTCTATTTAATGTATTTCCCTCTCTTTTTGACATTCCTCTATTTGTACATACATTCTTCTCTATGTCATAAATATTTTACCTTTTCCTTTATCTTTTCTATTGTCTTGTGTTTTCATTTTGGGGATAATACAAGGTGTTGAGACATTCATGTCTCTTCCATGTTGACCCAAAATCATTTCCTTTATATTTTGTTTTCATTTGTCTTGTGTTTTCCTTTTGGGGATGATGCAAGGTGTTGAGATATTTATGTCTCTTTCATGTTGACCTGAAAGGTTTTTCTTTATTTTCGCTCTCTTTGTGTCATTCTTCCTATTCTATGAGTATTTGGGGAATGATGATAGTTCTGAGCTCTATTAAAACATTGTAGCAAAAACATATTCACCCCAAATCCATGGATCCCTCATGTATTTGGAGTTTTATTTTTGGGGAAACTCGTTCCTTTTTTATGACGTAGCTTTTTTTGGAAACATATGACTTGGCATAGGGATTTCGAAATAATCTCTCATGTCATCTTTATTGTTAGAATTTATCATTTGTTACTTTAAAGTAATTTCTCTTAGCATGGTGTTTAGTAATTTCTCTAAAGTGGGGGCATACATTGACATTATTCTTTTGCATTTTTCATTTTCATGATGTAGTCTTCTTACTTCATGTGATGTGTCTATCAATTTTTGGAGGACATTGGGTGTGATGTCCCTCAAGAGCATGATATCTCTTAGCATATTATATTCCTCATAGTGGCTTGATGCAACACACTGCATCCCCTAAGTTATGAATATTATATTCTTTGATTGGTCCTCTCTTGGATACATTAGGCATAATGTTCCCTAAGTTAAGACATTGCATGAAATAAGTAGGAATCCTTTGAACATTCCCTATATTGCATTTGCAATTTATGTTATATGGCCACCTTGCATAACACACTTTACATGCTTATAGACCCATCTTGTTTGTTCATGAGTTTCAAGCATACAAAGTTTTTCTTGCCTTATGAAGCTCAAAGTTCATTATTATCTGGTGCCTTATCAAAGTTATCAAGAGGTATAACTTTGGTCTAGTTGTATGAGAAGAAAAACTTAGGCATGACTTTCCCATATCCACTTGCTTGTGCATGTGAATGCATATTGGTCACGTGTGTATGTGTCTCGCCTATTTGGATACTCACCCAACAGAAAATCTAGAGTTCGTTGCCTCAGAGTGAGCATATATTTTTTAGAAAAACATCCTAGATCTGATCCACATCGCAATGGACAAATGGTCGAAGCTTGATCCACCACTCTTTTTCTTTTTGTTTCTCTTTTCTCTATCTTTGGCAGTGTGTGTTTGTGCCTTGTTACTTCTCCTTATATCATTTTCATGTGCATTCTTTTGTGCCTATCTTATTTTTTCATGGGATCTTGGTCTTGGGGGCTTGATCATCCCTCTTGGTCATTTCCATCCTATCTTACTACCATTGATGCATTGGGACCCCTCTTGATGTGTGTTGGTCTACTTTAGTGTGAGTTTGAAGCAGTTTCATCCTCTCACTAAATTTGGTGCTAAATGTAGTGTCAAAAAATGTCGTTCATGACATTTTCACACTTATTTGGGTCCTCCTTGTTAAATTGAGCTTAATTTTGCCTTGATTTAGTGTTGTAATGTGTTTAACACATTCACATTAGGTCTTGGGCCCTTGTAAAATAAATTAACTTAATTGTACCTTATTTAAGGTGTTGTAAAGTGTTGTACCATACTTTCAAACTAATATAAGGTTTTCATTATTAATTGGGACTCATATGCCACTTTTGGAGTATGAGTCCCATGTGGCTTAAAATTAAATTAAATTCAAATTCTTGGTGAGATTTTATCCCCCTAGATCTGATGTTGGCTTGTAGTGATGTAATTTCGAGAAATTTGGCATAAACAAGTATAAATACAAGGTTAATTCACTCATTTTCATCCAGGAATTTCATGAGAGAATCCTTATATCAAATTTGAGTTCACAAGAGCATTCAAGTGTTTACAAGAGAATTCAAGAGCCTTGAAGATTTGATTATCAAGTGTTTTGGAGCATTATTCAAGTATCAAGCATCATGTCGAAGTCATCATGCATCATGTTTATTTTTGAGATAACAATTGTGATGTAGGTTTCATGATTCAAGATAGCATTCAATTCAAGATCTATCAAATTCAAGCAAGAGTCAAGATCTACAACCATTGGAGCCACTTCATGCATGTTTGCAGCACTCTATTCTTAGGGCTTGGTGAGTTGCAACATTACATTTTGTTAATTCATCATTCCTTTATCTCATTTGATTTCATTACAAGGTTTAATTACCAAAACAAGGTTTGACCAAGCCAAACCCCTTTCCATTAATTTTTTTTCTCTCTCTTTAGTGTGTGATTTGCAAATCTAGGTTGAAGACCCTCTAAGGAGGAAGATTGGAAAGAAGTTGACAAGTGTGCAAATTCATCAAAGTTGTCACCTTGTTTAGAAGACCATTAAAAGACTTCCATAGATTAGAATTCAGCAGTTCAGATCCAGAAACCAGGTTGAGAAGACAAAGCAGAAGTTGAAGAGTAGATTTAGATCCTCATTATTCAAAAAAGCACAATTAGACTATTACACCAATTTTGGCGTATGATTCCCAGTACAACCAAATTTATAGTTTTCAAGAGTTCCATACTTGTCCTTGCCAAATTTATGTTCATTCCCACAAACCCTAATCTAGGACTAAATCACCCAGTCTGGCGTATGAGTCATAGTCAACATTAATTTCAGTATTTTCAACATTTCAGGACTTAATTCAAGCTAATAATAATTTCCAGGTTCCCCTCTTTGCTCTTCCAGTTTTCTATTATGTTTTAGACCCATTTCTAGGTCATTTAGTGAAGCTTTGCATATCATTAGGTTTCATATTTTATCTTGCATGTCATTAGTCTTTCCAATCCCTAGATTGGTGGTGAACCCCCTTTTTATTCATTAATCATACCCTAGGACACCATATTGTAAGATTTCTTTCCCCTACTTCATCCTTGGATTGATATCTTTAGGTTTTCCTTGAATAAGAGTGTAGAATATTGTTGTTCTATGTCCTAAACCATAAGAAATGATAGTTTTCACCCATTCAATGACAATTAAAATTATTATAATGATACCCATATTGCATAACAATCATTTAAAAATGATATTCCTAATTTGGTTAATACCAAAAATCCTAAAAATTTAGTCAATATGAATCAAATGTATTCTTAAATAATCCATGTAGATTAGAAATATTCCAAGTTGATAGTATGTCAGTATTGTTACATATGATTATTTTCATATTACATCTACTTCAACTTCCTCTTTTACCATTCAACCATCTTCCACTATTTCTCCTTTGCTACCTTTATTCAACCTTATGATTCTTGTCCCACCTATATTAGTGTATCAAAAATAGTGTGTACCCTTTCTCCAATTACCATATTAATCACATTCATCCTAGTTTTATCATTTTCTCTCAAAACACCCAAAGGACTCATGAATGTAACACATCTTTCTTTCTATATCATCTCTAACCACTCCATATACCATATCAACCACCTATATTTCTTGTGATGTCCATACTTCCTATATTCACCTCTCTACCATATTGACTCCTCATTCATCCCTCAAATTATTATCCAATATCTATCATACGTATTCATTTGTCTCTTTCCCAGCCCACAATTACTTTCATTCCTCATCCTAACCATATCCATACATATACCCATGATAGTGTTCCTCAACCTTCACTTGTTACCTTTCCATCCTCTATCCTAGAGGCATTAATGCATCAGATGGATCAAGTAGAAAAATAGTCACTTGTTACCTTTCCATCCTACATACTAGGAAGGATAATAAATAATTCAAGGTTAGTAGATATACATCACTAGTTGTGAAAGAGGGGGACCACCCACTGCAAGGCCCCAGGTCACGAAAGGCCGAGAGCGGAAAGGCTACCCTAACTCACCTCAGCTAAAAGGGTAGTTAGGATGAAGAGGATGAGAATGATGAGGACTATGCATCCTTCAATCACTTTGCAATCCTGAATGTTGGAAGGGGACTAGATGGGTCGACCTTTAGAGTCAGATTCGTGTCTCAGGAAGCTCTATGTTTGAGGACGAAAGCACAGTTCCAAGACGACAGTGCGGCATGCTAGCGTCTCACAGGCCTGTTGGCATCTGTACGGCCAAAGAACCAAGGAGACAAGATTCTTACTCAAAAAGGAAGACTACTAGCCTAGTCTAGGAATTCTTAAGGTAGTAGAACTAGATTAAGAGGAAAGAAAAGAAAATGCAAATATGATAAAGGAAATGTATTACCACCAAGGTGACGAAGACAATCTCATAGAATGCTTTTCTCGCCATCTTTCTCCACACACTCTCCACCTGCACACAAGGAAGGGGGAAATTTTTGGGGTTGTATAGTGGCCTACCTCAGTCAAACCCCCATCTTGGTGTTTCCACCTCCATGGACAGACAAGTATGGAATGATAGAAATAAATGATAAAGGAAGAACTACAAGCTACGTATGCAAGAAACACCACAAAAAAATAAGTGCTTACCCAATCAAAAGAAAAAGGAGAGAAGGGAGGAGCTTTACCGCCTCCGTCCAAAGCGCTCAAGGCTTGTGGAAGAGTGAGCGAGAGGGACTCAAGCCTCTATTGCCACAGTGTATGTCTTGTACTCGCCCTGTTGGAGTGACGGAATGTTCAGTTACTGCAATGGAGTGAAGAATGCTTCTACAAATCTTGGAAGTGAATGCTCAAAGAGTGCTCAAACGGTCTAGCAAGACTTGCAAAAACTTGAGAATGGATGGAATGATCAAGAATATGAGGGAGAAGGTGAAAAATGACCATATTCGGGTCGACCAGCTTAGGAGGGGCGTTACTCTTCGAATTCCAATCGAAAGTGTAATGGCTCTACAGTCTTAGCCGTAGGAATATACCAGGGAGTTAAGTGCGCCACACAGACGTCTACGTGCTACGCGGGCGTCCCCAATAGAAATGCCCCCACCGACACACAAACTAGGCACCAAGTGGAATGCAAGCAGCGGGCTTAAGTGGAAATAAACCTTCACTTTTGATTCTCGAAGGTGTTAAAGGGAAAAAAGGATACTTGCACTAGGGGTGCAAATTCACATTAATACATTTTTCCCCCACTTTAGCGAGCATGAGTACTGATGAGTGCTTCGGTAAAGTAGAGTAGTAAGGAATTAGTTGAGTAAGAGATGTATACCTGAATCGATGAGGAAGAAGAGCACGGTCTGGCGAACCTGGTAGTGTAGGAGAGGAATTCATAGTTCCTCATAACTATAAATTTGAAGTAAGAAAGTACCTTACAAGCTCATGATCCTGCAATGGGGGTTACCCTTCAAGAACTCTCACATGAAGGAAACCAGGAAAAGAACCTTACAGACCTATAGACCTACAAGGAAGGTATCCCCCAAGAACTTTCACATGAAGAAAATTGAGGAAAAGAGACTCCATAGAGTCAGAGGTGGTGACATGTTTACCCGCAGATAGAACACATCAGAAAGTGGCCACATAGGCCAACGAATGGATAGTCACGCAAACCATCACTAAGTTGTAAGAATTTCAAAGGGGTCCCTCAAGAACCCTTCAAAAGGAAGGAGTGTCCACTCAAGGGATGCGTTGTTTGAAAGATAAAGTCTAGCCAGGTTGTCCCCAAGCTAGACGTGAAGATGTAAAGTGAAGCACAGTCAGGCTGCCCCTGGACTAGACATGAATATGCAAAACCGGTTCAGTCGGGCTGCCCCCGGTCTGGATGCCAAGAAAGTGTTTGAAAATTTGCGAAGGGATCCCTTGGGAACCCAACATGAAGAGGAGGGGCCCACTCAATGGACGCATTGTTCCAAAGTTAACGTATTCCTTCTCGAATCGATTCGTCACCAAGGAATCCTTTTGAAATATGTTCACTTCATCAAGGAATTCGAAAGGAGGGAGATGTGCTCATGTGAGGGGAAGACTAAGACTGTTCCCACTTCAGAGGATGATTTTTGAGTACTTTTTTTACAAACCCATGATGAAGGAAACACGTTTTGTTAGGGTTCTAATTTGAGAATACAATTCTAATAAGGAAGTGTGTGAAGGTTCTTCAAGAAAAGATTCGTTTGGAAACGAATGTGTTTTCTAAAGACCATGTAATGTAAAATATGCATTGTGACACCTAAAAGGGAAAACTCAAGCAAAGAAGAGAGAAATATAAGGAAAAAGTAAAGAGAACATATCACACATAGAGAGCATAGGGGGATCTAGTTTCGTGGGGTCATATCTGCTTTTATTTATATATATAGGTAACCATGGTAAGAGGTGAAAGATCATCAATCCCCAACCAAATCAAGAAGAATGTACGAAAGACAAAGTAAAATAAAAAATCAGGTCAACATGGAAGAAGGCCTAAATGCTCCCGACGCTTTGCATCGTCCCCAATTTATCGAAAATCAATCACAAACATGGAAGAATGATGATACATATAGAGGAAGTTTCACAACACATACACCACGCCTATTTCCAAGCACCAACAGGGGTGATGTGGGTCATCTAGGCACATAGAGTGCGATCATGGGGAACACATGTCATGACACACACCCATGTCTGATCTAAATATTAAGAAGAGGGTATCCCCCTAACATTGGTCAACCAAGAGGTCATCAGCCTCCCACTCTAGATCATCGTAGAAAGGAAAATGAGCCTGCAACAGTGCAATGTTAAGGGGAGGAGCTTCTGATCCTCTCGAAATAAGGGCTAAGTCAGAGGGACCTGTAAGGTCTCTGTTGCTCAGCTCTTGTGGGTCTAGGGTCATCGACCTTGCAAATATTGTTGACTAGTCCAAAACTTCATCTAGCGAGTTAAACATGCACTTGAGAGGAGTGCCATGTTTATCCTTGGTAGACGGAGGAGTCTACACATGAGGCTCACTGCTAGGCTCATCAAGGAACACGAGAGCACTGATGAACTCGGGGGAGGATGAAGTTGGTTCCGTCACTAGGAAAAAACAAGTCAATGTGGGGCCACCTTTCGAGGAAGGTGGCCTATTCATTCATCCTCCATCGCTGGAGGGACCATGCTCTACCTTCTTCATCGGAGGAGGTGAACTCCCCACAGAAAAAGGAAGGATCAAGGGAGAAGAGGGAAGAAGCGCAAAAAATATGACTGAAGTGTTCACCATATCCATTAATTTTGGGAAAGGCAAGACATCTGGAATGAAACTCAGTAAGGGTGGCTCCGCAGAAGGAGCAATGAACACTTGCACCCTTCTAGGTGCACGCACGCTCACAACGGGAGCCGAAAGAAATTCGGAATGAGGTCAAATAGAGATGGAACGGGGGAGAGAGGAAGACACAGCATGAGATGCAGTCTTCTCCTCATCCTTCTTCTGTAAGGATGCTTGCTCGGCTAGGAGAGCCTTTCGTTAATGCTTACACTCGTGTGCAAGGCAGTTTCCATGGCTCTTCGAATTGGAAGTTAGGATCTGTGAAGGGATGAAAGGATTTTGTTCAGCCATGGGAGTGTCTTCCATGGCTATCTCCAAAAGAAGGGAAATCTCTTGAATGGGAGCAAGAGGAATGGGTTCAGAAGTAGTGGGAGGAGTTTCGTCTACCACCTTAGGGGTGGCCCCTTTTCTATTCGGGGGAACAAGAATAGGTAGAGGGGTGAACTCTCTCCACAAGCCTTTCTTTCTATCATATAAATAATACTAGGGCCCTGGAGACCCATTAGGGAGATCCGATATCCTAATCTTGGGCCTTCACCAAGGAGGCATCATCAAACTCAATGGATAGAGTCCAGGCTTGTTCATCCATTACTCTTCCCAAGAGAGAGGAGCGGATGAGTCATTTTGGGAGGGAGTGAGCTTCTCCTTTCCCTTTCAGGAGGAGGACCTGTAGCTGGTGGCTTGGCTATATGAAGAGTAAAATTTGGTTGTCCCTTTCCTCTAGTCTTGTACTTCACATAATTCTTATAAAGTATGTTCGTTCTTTGTGGGAGCGGGCCAGCTGGAGTGGGCCAAAAGTGATCTAACAAATATCCTCCATGGGATACCACAGGTTGATATCCAGTGTCATGGACCCCATGCATGCCACCTTCATGGGAAAACTTAAGAAAATTATGAACCATGAAGGCGATCCCATTCATGGAAGCTAGCCAAGGTATGCCTATCTTCACTCTAAACAAGTCTGACTCGAGAATGACATCGAAGACCGTGTCTACAGTCCTAGGTCCAACTAGGACAGACAATGTTATCGATCCATAAGGTTTAAGAGAAATTCCATCATGTGTATAGATGATGGATTTGGTTTTTTCATATTCTTCCCTTTGCAAGGAATTCAAGAGTAACGTCTCTTCTGTTATGACATTCACTCTACTCGTGTGGCCGACTAGGACCCCTGTCACAATGTTGTCATTGAGGCGAGTGGTAATGTATAACGGAGAAGGTTTTCTATTGTTTGGAACGTCTTGAGAGGTAAATGTAACATCTAACGAGCTGATTGCAAGACGAGCAGAGGGAGTAACAGTAACTATGTTAACATACACCTTTGGGTGAGAAGTAGAATCGGTGGGATCAATAATAATGTTGGTAGAATGTGATGGAAATGGATCTGTGTATATCTGCAAATCACTGTTATCTTTCACCACTGATTTATTCATATTGCACATGTTTACTCCTATCAAGACGGATAGTATAGTCCTTGATGCGGTCTTGTATCTCATGATGTAGATGCATGTAGCATTCAGTATCATGTCCATTAACTTGATGGTATTTACAATACATGTTCTCTTCATACCAGCTAGGGTATGGTTCTCTAATCGGTTTAGGAGTAGGCAAGGTAAGGATCTTATCCTTCACCAACTTCTCCAAGATGGAAGAATAAGATTATGATAGCTTTGTAAACTTTCAGTCGCGTCTAAGGCCATTGTTGTCCACAATGGCTACTACATTTGCGACGGAATTTCCTCTTCCCGAGATCGACACGATAGATCTTCCCTCAAAATGGGAGTGCGAGGAGGAACCCTCAAACTAAACCACCGTATGCTAGTATTCCTGTAGAGCTGCACATAGATGTGTGAAAGAGGGATACTTCATGAGGGTGAACTTCTCTTGCCAATGTCTTTGTAAATTCCCTATGAAGACCTTTTGCACATCTGAGTCGGGTAATGCATACAAGATCTCTGAGAAGAGCATTTGATATCGCACTATAAATTATGTAACCTTTTCATTGTCCCCTTGTTTGCATCGAACAAGGTCTGAGAAGGTCATCTTCAGTCTGACATTAGCTTGGAACTATCACAAGAACTGGTTCACAAGCTGATCAAATGTGAAGATGGAATTATCGGGCAAAGAATAGTACCAATCTAGTGTTGTATCTTTGAGGGATTGGGGAAACAATTTAGCCATCAATGCATCATGATGGAATAAATTTGTGCACGGGGTGTTAAAGGCGGACATGGGTGTTTACGGGTCCCCTTTACCACTGTATTTATCAAATTTGGGAATCCCCATCCCCAGCAGGAATGCATTGTTTAGAACTGCAACCAACAATGGGCTATTCCAGGAGAAAGGTTGAAAGATAGCTTGAGCTGAGGCCTGGGAAAGGTTCACCAGTTAATTCTACATATTCCCCATATTCTAAAGAAGAGTATTTAGGATAGGGTCATTAGAAGACAGGGGAACACCAGAACCATTACCAGAGTCATCGTCAGAACTGCCACTAATGCCACCGCCATCAGTGTGGCCTTTGTCAGCACTACCACCGTGAACACCACCAGAGCCGCTACCAATGTTGCCACCAATAGTGTAACTTCCGTCGAAGCCACCACCAGAGACGAAGCCACCACCATGACTTCCATCGAAACTGCCTCCGCCAATGCCACCTCCACTTATGAAGTTTCTGCCGCCAAAGCCTCCGCCCATCATTTCACCGAATCCTCCACCACCGGAGGTGGTAGAAGGGGTGAAGTGGAAACCCAAAGGGTTCTTGTTTACTTTGACAGTGTCTAGACTTTCAAAAGTAGAGGGTATATTGACCAAAGGGATTGTGTCAGCCATGTACACGGATGTAGGAGGCATCAAGATCTCTAGTTTCCTTTTGTGCTCCTTGAAGAGGCCACCTCATATCGTGCGACCAAGACTCGAGGGGGCACACTCTTCAGCTAGACCGGTGATACTAGCCAAGATTTATATGTATGTTCGGTCCTTGTCCACCATGTATCTTATTTCACCAATCACCTTAGCAGCCCTAGCCAACTTTGAGTTACCTTCTAGGTGATTTTATAACGCACCTAACCCCTTACCGAGATTGATGACGTACTCGAAAGGGATATGGATGGCCTCATGCTTGTCTATGGATGAAGAGATCAGCGATGTAGGAGGAGTAGGGACATGATT
The DNA here is from genome assembly GCA_007115665.2 of Sequoiadendron giganteum. NCBI lineage: Eukaryota > Viridiplantae > Streptophyta > Pinopsida > Cupressales > Cupressaceae > Sequoiadendron > Sequoiadendron giganteum. Next base: position 622,260,556 of record CM021107.1, read on the forward strand.
GGTTTCATCAAGAAACCTAAGTTCGCCTCGCAATTCTTGCTCCTATCCAGACAACCCAACGGTAGGACCGGAGAAAAGGCCAGTAGTGAACCTAGAGGAGCCCTTGATCTTTTCCATTGGAAGATGGTGCAAACTTCTTCTAATAATATGTCCAGAGGTCATGGACTGGGTCATGAAGCTCATAAAATTTCATGACTCACAATGGTACGCCGACCAAGGGATATAAGAGAAAAAATTTGGAACACTGACAAAGGGATAGACATTGGTTCACGTTAGGTTCACCAAAAATGTGAGAGATGGGGACCACCCACTACAAGGCCCTAGGTCATGAAAGGTCGAGAGTGGAAAGGCTGCCCTAACTCACCTTAGTTAAAAGGGTAGTTAGGATGAAGAGGATCAGAATGATGACGACTATGCATCCTTCGATCACTCTGCAATCCTAAATGTTGGAAGGGGACTAGATGGGTCGGTCTTTAGAGTCGGATTCGTGTCTTAGGGAGCTCTTTGTTTGAGGATGGAAGTGCAGTTCCAAGATGATAGTGCGACGCGCTGGCATCTCACAGGCGCGCTAGCATCCGTATGGCTAGAGAACCGAGGAGACAAGATTGTTACTCAAAAAGGAAGACCACTAGCCTAGTCTAGGAATGCTTAAAGTAGTAGAATGATATTAAGAGGAAAGAAACTAAAATGCGAATATGATTAACGAAATGTATTACCACTAGGGTGATGAAGAAAATCTTGTAGAGTGCTCTCCTCGCTAGCTTGCTCCATGCACTCTACACCCGCACACAAGGAAGGGGGAAATTCTTGGGGTTGTATAGGGGTCTACCTCAGTCAAACCTCGTCTTGGTGTTTCCACCTCCACGGAAAACCAAGTATGGAATGATAGAAATCAATCATAAAGGAAGAACTACAAGCTACGTATGCAAGAAACACCATAAAAGAGTAAGTTCTTACCCAATCAAAAGAAAAAGGAGAGAAGGGAGGAGCTTTACCGCCTTTGTCCAAAGCGCTCAAGGCTTGTGGAGGAGTTAACGAGAGGGACTCAAGTCTCTGTCGCCACACTGTATGTCCTGTACTCACTCTGTTGGAGTGAAAAAGTTTTTATTTGTTGCAATGGAGTGAAGGATGTTGCTAGAAAGCTTGGAAGTGAATGCTCAAAAAGTGCTCAAATGGTCTAGCAAGACTTGCAAAAATTTGAGAATGGATGGAATGATCAAGAATATGAAGGAGAAGGTGAAAAACAACCATATTCGGGTCAGCTATCCAAGGAGGGGCGTTACTCTTTGACTTCCAATCGAAAGTGTAACACCTTTGCAGTCTCAGCTGCAGGAATCTTCCAGGGATGTAAACGCACCGTGCAGATGTCTACGCACTGCACAAGCATCCCTGACATAAACGCCCCCACCGACATAAAAACAAGGTGCCAAGTGGAATGCAAGTAGTGGGTTTAAGTGTAATTAAACCTCCTATTTTGATTATCTAAGGTGTTAAAGGGAAAAAAGGGGACTTGCACTAGTTGTGAAAATTCATGTTAATACACTAGTATATGATATTATTTTGATTATATTAAGACTTGAAGGGACAATACCCATTTTCAAAACAACCATTAAGGAAAATGAGGGGCTCACAAGAAGTGAAATGGCCAACAAACTAAAGCATAAACTAAAAATTAAACAATTGACCAACAAAAAGAAATAGAAACAACACACCAAAAAAAGACCAGCATGAGACCACATAACACCTATAGGTCTTCCAATAACTTGAGACCACTAATTGCCTTCCACTCCTGAGCTAGGAAGTGGAGCTTCTCCTCAAAAGATAGGGGCCTTTCTGCGTAGCCTAAGTATCCATCATGGCATCCAGAGTCGAGTTGTCCACCGCCTTACATTTCTTTTGCTTGTGACCATCATCACGCCCTTCCTCATCCACCTATTTTCCCTAGCAGTTCATTATGTCTTGATGAAATATCTAAATGGTGAAGGTGATGTTCTTCATGATCACTTTACTATAATTAGTTATGACTTGGAGGTAATGCATGGATTTTTTCTGGTTCCTGTGGATAGCGTCAATCTACATTTGTAAATTCTTTGTATTCTCATTCATGCCAATGATACCTTTTGACTCTTCTAGCTCTTTATCCCATCTAGCCTAATGCTCAAATGACTTAGCCAGGGAGGATATCATATCCCAATGGCCCTTGTCCTCCACCTCCCTTGGCCATGAAACCTACTGCTACAACACCTTATTTTCTAGAATTTGGATTCTCTCTTTGGCAGTAACTAGCTAACCCAGGATCCACTTAAGTATGCCATTTTGGACATTAACCGTCTTCAAAATTTCATTGATTTTTTTGTAAAGGGGGTCGCTAGGAAGATGATTTTCAAAGGCCACCCTCCATTCAACATGAGTCCCCTCCAAATTGATGCAAAAATTAGGGGAATTTTGAAGGCTAGGGTTAATAAAAGGGGGGTGTTGAGGATATCAAAAACCTTTGCATGAATAGGGGAGTGTGTGGGGGAATTGGAAAGGGTGAGATTCCATGAATCATCATTTGATTTATTCAACTTGTCGAACCCAAAATTATAAATTGGAGTGGGCTCAAACAGAGGAACAAATTTAATGGGGTCAGGAGGGGTTTTACCATGGGTATAGGTAAAACGACAAGAAGTGGGAGGGGTTTCATCTAGGGTAATGGAGGGACTAGGGTCCGCAAGGGGTTCAATGGGGTCATGAATGGCTATGGTGTTCTTTTTAATAGTGGAAAGGGAGGTAACAAGGCAACCTGGTACTGACAGAGATGGAAGATAAGACCCTAGTGAATGGGTGAATTCTTGCTTTTACCCTAGACGTTTTTATACATTGTTTGAGAGAGGATGAAATCCAAAAGGAAAAGTTCATATTTATATTATAATGAAGATGATTAAGCATCATAAACAAATGAGAATGAAAGTAATGGAATCGGCCCTAGAGCGTAATATACCTCACTTGTATATGATATTGTTATACATCAACTACCTATGGATTTTGTGGCACCTTGTTTCTAAATTTATTATAGAAAGGGTGGATATAACATACATTTGAGATAGTTTTATATAATGTGTGTTGATTTCCTATGGGAGGATAGGTAATTAGCTAGGTTATTCTAAAGGAATATTAAGGATTATGCTATAGAGTTGTTTATTTCACTACCTCATGGATCTAATTATAACTATGATGATTTTTTGGACTCAAGGGAACACTGAGAGGGGGGGGGGTGAATCAGTGTTCTACAAATATGAACTTTATTAAAATAGTATTTAAACCATTTCAATATTAAACCAAAGGAAAGATGCAAACACACAAATTAATCATCCACCACACCATAACACAAGGATTTTTACATGGAAACCCTGTAAGGGGAAAAACCATGGTGGAGGTCAATCCACAATTTGAGTACTCAAATATAAGTTTTACAAAAAGGGAATGCATTTGCATTCAATTTCACTTCCTAGAGCTCACTGCTCAAAATAGAAAGGCTCACTACCTTACAAAATTTTCAGATTAAGACCATCTAAAGGTTGAACTCAAATAATAGCATCTACTTATGCCAAGTTACAATTTCGGTTAGGCTCATAGATCAGATTTTGGACCTTCTATCTAATTTTTCTCTTCGCTCTGCTCTGCTTTGCTCTTCGCATCACAAATCCATACATAGATAAATTCACACCCTTATCCTTCTAAATTTCACACCACATTGATATACTTCACATTAAACACATTCACATCTCTAAAATGATACAACTGATCTCATATATATATCCGCTACCAAAGATTTGATCATTCATATGTTGACTTTCATAAAACATTAAATACTGTCCAACTGTTGGCTAAATCCACAACTAATTCTTTGTGCGCACCACCCATAGTCGGCCATAGCATAGTGAGGACCTAAATAAACATTTTTTATCACAAAAACATTTAGCCAATTACTCATTAAACATCTCCAACGGCTATATTCGCCAAGTCGGCCTTCTAGCTCACAGATAACCAGAAAATTAATGCACCAAATCTCCTAGAGTGTACACCAGTAAATGTGCACCTCAATACTTCTTGAATAAGGTAGTACGAACATCAACATACCTTTCTCTGAGATCCACAACTCAAAATAATAGTCTGGTGAAGAATACATATCGACATCTTTATCTTTAACCGAATGTCATGTTCTTCATTATGTTTTGTCGTACCATGAAGCAATACTAAATTGTAGATCAGATGAATGACTTAGGTTGCCATCAATGACAACACTAGAAGACATATGCCAATAGATTTAACTATGGTTTCTTGTAATTATTTAAAGTATATATGGGCCTTCAAGTAACTAGATTAATCTCTTTGAGTATGTCTAATGACCCAATTGTATTAATTATTATGACATAAAATTATAATCTTTATGTTCTAAAAATTTTACTCCCTTACACAATCTTGAAATGTAAAACATCATTTCTTTACGAGTCTATTCAAGCAAAATTTTATTACTTTATACCTTAAAATATTTACATATGTTATGAAATTTTGTGCACATTTGAAAATAACGGAATCTAAGTTGTTAGTGAAACATATTTTTAATCATGGGTCATTAAAATTAAAAAATCATCATGTACCCTTGAAATATCAACAACCATAAAGTTCAAAGCATAATGAGATAAAGGAGAAATGGTTGAGTAAATGACTCCTCATAATGTTAATAAGTTATAAGAATATGTGGATGTACTTCAAATATTATTCAATGCTAATTTGATTACACTTCTTCATATGCATATACATTAATACCCATTGTTTCTTTGTATAGGCCTCAAGGATTAAGCATTTTTACAAAATTGAAAGAGTTAATGGTCACCATACTCAATGATGCATACATATAAAACTCAGGTTATAAGACCTTATAGATAAAAATATGATAGCTTGAAGGTTTAAAAATATGGCTATTTGTTAGTTATGCTATAAATTTAATTATTAAAAAATTACACAAATTGAATTTAGATTATACAAACAATGCAAAGCCATCTAATAACATGATATATGAAGACAAAAATGATGAAATTGAAGATTTAACATATACATAACTTTTATGAGGGTGATTGAAACTAATGCTACATCAACATCCACTTCTCTATATTCTATTATACATAATTTTTCATAAGATTAGACAAGATAATTGGTATGATCTACTATACACTATAAAAGTCTAAAATACATAACACCTATTCAATTTCTTATTGATTTCAAAAGATAGTACACTATCTACACTACAAGAACTTTTATTTAGTAGTCATTTCAAGTATCAATTATATATATATATATATATATATATATAGAGAGAGAGAGAGAGAGAGAGATTTCATTGAAGATGAACATGGGAATTTTTTAATCACTTCATAGAGACTCACATGCACCTCAAAGTGGGGTAAAAATATAATGATTAAAATTCATCATCGATCAATTTTTTATTTATTTATGTGCTTAACTTGGGAAATATCTTGAAATATTTATATAGCCTCAAGCAACACCTTATAACATAGTTAAGACTACATACCTAGCCTTTAGTGTATCTAGTCATATGCTTATGTGTACAAAATCCTAGTTCAATTAGCTTAACTATCTAATTTTGATCATGTATCTAATCTTGTTAAGCACAAAACCTACCTAGTTATCTAACTTGAGTTTTCTTTGTAGGTGAGAGGTCATCCTTGAAGGGCCATCATATTGATCATCTTTGCTATGATATCAAAATCAAACATTTAGATGCCCAATCCCACCTTACACCTTGGTGGCAACCAACATTATACAAATATTCATAATTAGGTGTTATAAAATATATTCATTTGCACTCATTATAGAGATAGGAATCAATGGTGCAATAATCCACCATTACTCATCATTGATTTAATAGTTAGAGGATAATAATTCACATCTACATTCAAGTAATGGAATCAAGCAAAGACTCTAATCTCACATATTTATTTACTTAATTACATAATGAATTTGATTCAAATTGAATTGTTATTAATCATACAGAGAAACTAATTTATAAGAGAAATGTGCATATTCAAGCTCATGAAGTTACAAACAATCGACATTTCAAATGCATGAAGTTTGTACATATATGACAAAACACTATTCAACATTTTCATAATTGACCACCAAAATCAAGTAAAGAAATAATTCAGAATGAAAACCAAACAAAAAGAAATAATATTTTTTAGATGATGCTAATTGCACAGATACTTAAATGCACATGTCAAGTAGGAAATTTGTAAGAATAGGCTCACAAAGGTGGAGTTGGGTGATAGAATCACCTTTTGAGATTGTGAACAATCTACAACAAACTCCATCATTCTAATAAGTGCCCCAAATTATTTATTTTCCTTCTCTTCCAACATCTTGTTGAAATGACTAAAACCCTCTTCCCATAACTTTGATCTACACTCTTCTTACTTTCATGGAATTGTATCCACTATGTACCATCCTCATCTACCAAAATACTCTCTTCTCCTTCTCCAACCACTCACTTTTCTTCCCTCCTCTTTCGTTCTCTCATTCAAGCATACTGCTGCAACACACATAGGTTCATTAGCAACCAAACCCATGTCCTCTTCTTCACTTTGCTCCACTGCTACTCTAATTTATCTCAACCTCTCAACATCATCTTCATTTCAATCTTACACTCTCTTTCTCTTTTGACAAGAACTAAAATCTGAAAGGATTGCCCACAACAAAACCAAAACTCTTCCTCTTTTCATACAATTTCTAAATTGCAACACAATCAACTCATCTTCGATAGCTTGTCCCTCTTGGCTCTCAATTGCTCAGAACTCCTCGCACACTTGCAAATATTCTCTCGAGGTTGTATACAAATTTATCGCTTCACACAATCTTTCATGTGCAAACTACCTCATGGTCGGTGATCTGTTCACATAACTCTGCCCACTAGACCTGGTGTGGACTGCATCACGTTTAATGGTCTATCCACACACTCAAGATCATGGGCTCTCATACCATTTGATGTAGATGAAAAATTACACCTCTCCAATCTCACAACCAAACAACAACTTTAACTTAACAATTCCATTTATCAATTAAAGATTAATGCAAACCAAAACATGAACAAAAAGAAAATCCAATGATAATTCAATTCTCTCTAATTTCATCATCTATTGATAATATTTTTTTTATAATTTAGATGTTCAATTTGCACCTCTCATCTCTTTATCCTCGGCTCTTCTTGATTCTATTCTTATCTTAGATTTGATTACTCTAAATTCCTTTCTTCTTCTAGCTAAATTCCCTTCTCTATCTTCCCCCTCGATGTCCTCTAATCTGCATTTCACCACAACTTCACATTGGCATATTATCTTCCCTTTAGTGTCCCACAATCCCTCTTTTTCCTTGCCACATAGTCTTCAACACATTTTTTTATTTCATTTCAAATGTTGCTACCACATCATACAGCATGACGTCCCCTTTGAATGGCATAATCAACAACATTTAATTCTTTATACATTTCTTCTTATCACAACCCTTTATTTATTTTGACTCAACAATTAAGTGTCTTTAATTATTAAATCTCTAGTTTGTACTTACACGACCATCATTTTTCACATTTCCTTGCTTTCCTGCATCGATTTAACTACCTGCAGCTATGCCTATATGTCTCTCTGTATTTTTTTTGTTTCTACAGTTTTTAATTGGAATCTCTAGTCAATCTCCCTTAACTCCCACACACTTCCTCTTCTCTTCTACCTAGCTCAACCCACCTCTTGCAAATTCAAAAAATGTGTAGGCTTAACCTTTGCCATATGCCCCCTTCTATCTCACGTAGCTTTCCTTTCACTTAATCTAATCTACAATTGGTGTATTTCCTCCAACATGGTGTGATGGTTCTCTATTCTCTTATGACTGCCTTTACACTTTGAAGCTTGGTGTGAGTCTTCCCTTCTCCCCTGGTGCGCCCCTCTACCCATAAATCTTCATTTTTTATTTTATGTTTGTCTCCACTTTCTAAGCAATGACTGATCACATTAATTGCTTCAACTCCCCTTTTCTTTTCATCTTCTATAATTTTTAACCACAACTTTTCCCTCTTTTATGCCTTCATAATATTTTGAATTTGATCCAAATTAAATTGTCATTTAATCCTATAGAGAAACTAATCAATAAGGAAAATGTACATATTTGGGCTAATGAGGTTACAAACAATGGACATTCAGAATGCATGATATTTATCAATTTATGAAAAAACGACATTCAATTTTTCTACAATCCACCACCAAAATCAAGTTGAGCAGCAATTTGAAAATGAAAACCAAACAAAACAAAATAAAAATATTTTTGGATGATGTTGATCGTGCACATACCAGAATGCTCTTGCATCACCATAGCTACCTTAAGTAGAGAGTGAACTTAAAAAAGATACCTGAAGAAAAGTGTGAGAGCCTTGCCTTTCAAATAAGTTGCTATATTTTTACATTTCCTACTTTTTCTATCTTATTTCAAAGAATCTCTGATTTACTTTTGTTACTTTTATTAAATGATTTGTTGTCTATAGCTTATTCACTTGTTTTAACTCTCATGATGTGAGAGGATTTTTATAGAGTGTCCCAAAATAAAAATAACAAAAACTCGACACAATGTATGACAATAATTAAATGAAGTTGCCATATTAGAAAAATGTCCATGTTTGCCTTAAGTTTTATTAGATGGACTACCCGGTCAGTCCAAAAATTGGGAATACTATGGCAGGTGTTCTCGTCGATCCGACATCCCAAGTGAATATCATAACTAAGGAGATAATGTTAATTAACTTCTTGCATAAGGATGGATATGATCCGCCTGAAAGTATCGTTCGCACCCACGACAGACTTTTTGTACTTCCTATTGGGAGTATTGTCCTATCAGTCCCGATGGGACCTAAGTATGTGAGCCTTAAATTCAATATCATCTCGACGTCTAAACTCTTCAGGGTGAAGTTGGGCATCCCCTAGCTGGTAGCTATGAATGCACTTCCCTCGGTTGTGCACAAGTGTCTGAATTTTGTTCATGGAGGTTCGATACACGTTGTCCATGACACCAGTTATAGACCACCAGTTGCACGTGGTAGCTATACCTTAGATTAATTTTGGCATGCATCCCTCAGTTCTCTCCTGCCTAGGAAGGACTTCCTATACTGTACATATCATAACTAGAAGAAAGGGAACGCTAGGCCAAAAGTAAGAAATCCTCCTTTTCCTTATGTTGTTTCGCATAGAGCTTGCTTGAAAGTTGATAGTGATGTTGCCAAGACGTGTAGAAAAGAAGAAGAGAAGCGTTCCTGAGATCCTCCTTCTTCCCCTTTCGTTGTTCAACCCGATGTTTCCTCTTGCCCTGTCATGTGCCATCTTCTTTTGTCTCACGCTTGCAAGAGAATCCCATGGTGCCTGCTTGGCGAAAGGCCAAGCGTCCTATGTTAGAGCTTCATGTCTTACCCACAAAGCCTAGTCCCATTTGGTATGGTAGATAGAAAGCCCCCCATGGAGAGTCCTCTTTGTCTTGGCCTCCACAGCCTCCTACTATTTCTATTCCTAAAATAGTGAACGAGAAGAGGCTCGCTATCGAAGTGCTAGAGTTGATTCCTCCTGCCGTTTCCGAGCTTACTCCTCCTGTTCCCATCTAGGATTTTGTTCTTTTGTGGGAAACAACCGTGGAGGACACCCCCATGGTTGAGCAGAATCCTTTCGTCCCTTCACAAGATCTGACTTCTAGTTTGAAGAGCCGTAGGAACTACCTTGCGTGCGAGTGCAAGTACCAGGGAAAGGCTCTTCTGGCCGAGCATGCCTCCTTACAGAAGGAGGAATAGATGACCGCACCTCCTGCTATGTCTTCCTCTCTCCCCCTTCTGTCCGTGTCCAAACTAGCTCTAAACCCTTCCCGATTTCCGCTGTGAGCGCACATGTGCCTAGAAAGGTGCAAGTTTTTATCACTTCTTTCCCGGAGCCACCCTTGTTGAATCCTATCTCGGATGTCTCACCTTTCCCAAAGCCGGTGGATATGGTAAATACTTTGGTTGTATCCACTGCGGTCCTTTCCTCTTCTCCCTCAACCCTCCTTACTTCATTTACGAGGAGTTCACCTCCTTCGATGAAGAAGAAGGTAGAGCATGCTCCTTCCAGCAATGGAGGATGTAAGAAGAGCCCGCCTTCTCCAAAAGGTGGCCCCACGCTGACTTTTTCTGTCCTAGTAATAGATACCTTCCCGACCTCCCTTGAGTTTATCACCGCTCTTGATTCTCTCAGTGAGCCTAGTAGTGAACCTCAGGTGCAAACTCCTCTATTCGCCAAGGTGAAACATGGCACTCCCATCAAGTGTATGTTTAACTCGAGGGATGAAGTTCCAACCCTGTCAGTGATCTTCACGAGGTCATTGACCTTAGACCTATGAGATTTGAGTGATAGAGACCTCACAAGTCCCTCTATCTTAGTTTTTGTTGTAGGAGGATTAGAAGCTCCTCCCCTTAACATTACACCATTGCAGGCTCATCATCCTTCCCCCTATGATGATCTAGAGTGGGAAGATGATGACCTCTTGGTTGACTAGTGTTAGGGGGAGACCCTCTTCTTGATCTTTAGATTAGATATGTGTGTGTGTAATGACATGTTCTCCCGTGATCATTCTATATGTGCCTAGATGACCCTCGTCACCCCTGTTGGTGCTTGGATACATGCGTGATGTTTATGTTGTAAACCTTCCTCTATATGCATCTTCATTCTTCCATGTTCGTGATTGAATTTCAACAAATTGGGGATAATGCAAAGCGTCGGGAGCATTTGGGCTTCCTTCAATGTTGACCCAATTTTTTATTCTACTTTATCTTTCATGCATTCTTCCTGATCTGGTTGGGGATTGATGATATTTTTCCTTACACCGCAGTTACCTATTACATATATAAATAAAGGCAGATCTAACCCCATGAAACCAGATCCCCCCGTGCCCTTTGTGTGTGATCTCTTTTCTTTTACCTTTCTCTTTATCTTTCTCTCTTCTTTTCTTGAGTTGTCCCTCTTGTGTGTGAAAACACCACTTCTAAACTTCTTGGTCTTTAGAAGAGCACATTCATTGCAAAAGTGAATCCTTCCTCAAGACCCTTCATACGTTTCTTCCTTAGAGTCATATTCTCGACTTGAAACCCTAAGAAAACATGTTTCCTTCATCATGGGTTTGTAAAGAAAGGACTTGGGAATCTCCCTTTGATGCGAGAATAGTCTTAAATCTTCCCCTCACATGGGCACATATCCTTCCTTTCGAATTCCTTGATGAAGTGAACATATTTCAAAAGGATTCCTTGATGACGAATCGACTTGAGAAGGAAGACATTAGCTTTTGAACAAGTTTGTCCCTTGAGTGGACCCCTCATCTTCATGCTAGGTTCCCAAGGGACCCCTTCAAAAGCCTTCATTGAGTTCTATGGCTTCTAGCTCAGGGGTAGCTCAACTAGACTGATTTCACATCTTCTCATCTAACTCCAGGGGTAGCCCAACTAGACCTTCTTCGCATTCTTGTGTCTAGCTTGGGAGGAGCCCGACCAGACTTCACTTTTAAAACAATGCATCCCTTGAGTGGACCCTCCTTCCTTTTGAAGGTTTCCTGAGGGATCCCTTTGAAAGTCTTACAACTTAGCGATGGTCTGCATGACTATCTATTCACTAGCCTGCACGGTCACTTCCTGATGTGTTCTATCCGCGGGTAAACATGTCGTCAACTCTGACTCTGTGGAGTCCCCTTTACTCGGTCTCCCTCATGTGAGAGTTCTTGGGGGATACCTTCCTTGTAGGTCTATGGGTCTGTAAGGCAATCTTCCTAGTTTCCTTCATGTGAGAGTTCTTGAAGGATGCCTCGCTTGAGAGAATGTGAGCCTATAAGGTACTTTCATTTTTCAGATTTGTAGTTTCGTGGAACTATGAAGTCTTCTCCTGCACTTCCGAGTTTGCCAGACTGTGCTCTAATTCCTCATTGGTTCAGGTATACATCTCTTACCTTGATAAGCTTGCTACTCTACTTTACCGAAGCACTCATTAGTACTCATGCTCGCTAAAGTGGGGGAAAAATGTATAAGCATGAATTTGCACCCCTAAAGAAAATTCGCTTCTACCCCCTTACACTTTAGAAAACCTAAGGTGGAGGATTAATTCCACTTAATCCTGTTGTCCACATCACACTTGGTGCCCTATTTGTGTGTCAGTGGAGGCGTTTCTATCGGGGATGACCGTGTGATGCACATATGTTTGCATGACGTGCTTACATCCCTAGAAGATTCATGTGGCTGGAGTCTGCAAAGATGTTACACTTTCGATTGGAAGTCGAAGTGTAACACCCCTCTTTGGTTGGCCAACCCGAATATGTCCATTTTCATCCTTTCCTTCATATTCTTCATCCATTCATCCATTGCTCTCTTCAACAGAAGTTGGGAAAGATCGTTTGAGCATTCTCTCTATTCCATTCATTCATCTCAAGATTTGTAGCAGCATTTTACACTCCATTGTGGAAATCTACCAATCCATCACTCTGATAGTGCGAGCGCAGGACAACCACCATTTCAGCAGAGGCTCGAGTTCCTCTCATTTTCTCCTCCACAATCCTTGAGTGCTTTGGATGGAGGTGGTAAACTCCTCTTATCTTCTCTATCATTTTGGTTGAGTAAGCACATACTGTTTTTGTAGTGTATTTTGTTTACTTAGCTTGTATTCCCTTCTTTATCATATTATTCCTATCATTGCAAACTTGGTTGTCCATGGAGGTGGAAACACCAAAACGGTGGTTTGACTGAGGCAGACCCCTAAACAAGCCCCCAAACATTTTCCTTCTTTTCTGTGTGCAGGTGGAGAGATTTTGGAGCAAGCTGGCGAGAAGGTTGTTGTGCGAGATCATCTTCATCACCCTTGCGGTAATATATTTCCTTTATCACATTCATCTTTACATTTCACTCTTCCTAGTCTTGTTCTTCACTTCTTGAAACTTCTAGATTAGGTTGTCAGTCTTTCTTCTAAAGTTTAACCTCATCTCTCTAGTTTTTTGGTCATACGGATGCCAACGCACCTGTGAGATGCTAGCTCATTGCGTTGTTGTCCCAGAACCATGCTTCTTTCCTATGACAAAGAGCTACTTGAGATGCAAAGTTGACTTTGAAGACCAACTCGTCTAGTCTCTTTCAACTCTCGGGTTTGCAGAGTGATCAAAGTGCCTCATAGTCCTCATCATTCTCATCACGTCTATCCTAACCTTCCTTTAAACTGAGGTAAGTTAGGACAGCCTTACCGCTCTTGGTCTTTCATGACCTGGGGCCTTGTAGTGGTTGGTCCCCCTCTCTTAGATGTTATACATACAATACCTGTGGATTTTGTGGCACCTTGTTTCTAAATGTATTATAGAAAGGGTGGATATAATGTATACATTTGAGATAATTTTATATAATGTGTGTTGATTTTTTATGGGAGGATAGGTAATTAGCTAGGTTATTCTGAACGAATATTAAGGATTATGCTATAGATTGGTTTATTTCACTACCTCATGGATCTAATTATAACTATGATGACTTAACTATGGTTTCTTGTAATTATTTAAAGTATATATGGGCCTTAGAGTAACTAGATTAATCTATTTGAGTATGTCTAATGACCCAAGTGTATTAATTATTATGACATAAAATTATAATCTTTATGTTCTAAAATTCTTGTAACTCCCTTACACAATCTTGAATTGTAAGACATCATTTCTTTAAGAGTCTACTCAAGCCAAATTTTATTACTTTATACCTTAAAATATTTACATATGTCATGAAATTTTGTGCACATTTGAAAATAATGGAATCTAAGTTGTTAGTGAGAAATATTTTCAATCATGGGTCATTAAAATTAAAAACTCATCATGTACCCTTGAAATATCAACAACCATAACGTTCAAAGCATAATGAGATAAAGGAGAAATGGTTGAGTAAACGACTCCTCATAATGTTAATAAGTTACAAGAATATTTGGATGTACTTCAAATATTATTCAATGCTAATTTGATTACACTTCTTCATATACATATGCATTAAGCCCCATTGTTTCTTTGTATAGGCCTCAAGGATTAAGCATTTTAAAAATTTGGAAGAGTTAATGGTCACCATACTCAATCATGCATATGTATATAAAAATCAGGTTATAAGACCTTATAGATAACAATATGATAGCTTGAAGGTTTAAAAATATGGCAATTTGTTAGTTATGCTAGAAATATAATCATTAAAAAATTACACAAATCCAATTTTAGATTCTATAAACAATGTGAAGCCATCTAATAACATGATATATGAAGACAAAAATGATGAAATTGAAGATTTAACATATGCAGAACTTTTATGAGGGTGATTGAAACTAATGCCACATCAACATCCACTTAGAACTCTATATTCTATTATTCATAGTTTTTCATAAGATTAAACAAGATAATTTGTATGATCTACTATACACTATAATAGTCTAAAATGCATAACACCTATTCAATTTCTTATTGACTTGAAAAGATAGTACACTATCTACACTACAAGAACTTCTATTTAGTAGTCATTTCAAGTATCAATAATTTATATATATATATATATATAGAGAGAGAGAGAGAGAGAGAGAGAGAGATTTCATTGAAGATGAATAGGATAATTTTTTAATCACTTCATATCTAGACTCGCATGCACCTCAAAGTGGGGTAAAAATATAATGATGAAAATTCATCATCGATGAATTTTTCATTTATTTATGTGCTCAACTTGGAAAATGTGTTGAAATATTTATATAGCCTCAAACAACATCTTATAACATAGTTAAGACTACATACCTAGCCTTTAGTGTATCTAGTCATATGCTTATGTGTAAAAAATCCTAGTTCAATTAGCTTAAATATCTAATTTGGATCATGTATCTAATCGAAGTTGAGTTTTGTTTGTAGGTGAGAGGTCATCCTTGAAGCCATCATGTTGATCCTCTTAGCTGTGATATCAAAATTAAATATTTAGATGACCAATCCCACCTTACACCTTGGTGGCAACCAACATTGCACAAATATTCATAATTAGGTGTTATAAAATATATTCATTTGCACTCATTATAGAGATAGAAATCAATGGTACAATAATCCACCATTACTCATCATTGATTTAATAATTAGAGAATAATCATTCACATCTACATCCAAGTAATGGAATCAAGCAAAGACTCTAATCTCACATATTTATTTACTTAATTACATAATGAATTTGATCCAAATTGAATTTTCATTAATCATACGAAGAAACTAATTAATAAGCGAAATGTGCATATTCAAGCTCATGAAGTTACAAACAATCGACATTTTGAATGAATGAATTTTGTCAATATATGACAAAACATTATTCAACTTTTTCATAATTCACCACCAAAATCAAGTTGAGAAATAATTCAGAATGAAAACCAAACAAAAAGAAATAATATTTTTTGGACGATGCTAATTGCACACATACTTGAATACACATGTCAGGTAGGAAATTTGTAAGCATAGGATTACAAAGGTGGAGTTGGGTGATAGAATCATCTTTGAGATTGTGAACAATCTACAACAAACTCCATCGTTGTAATAAGTGCCCCAAATTATTTATTTTCCTTCTCATCCAACTTCTCGCTGGAATGACTAAAACCCTCTTCCCATAACTTTGATCTACACTCTTCTTACTTTCGTGGAATTGCATCCACTATGTACCATCCTCCTCTACCAAAATACTCTCTTCTCCTTCTCCAACCACTCACTTTTCTACCCTCCTCTTTCATGCTCTCATTCAAGCATATTATTGCAACACACATAGGTTCTTAGCAAACAAACCCATGTCCTCTTCTTTGCTTTGCTCTACTGCTACTCTAATTTCTCTCAACCTCTCAACATCATCTTCATTTCAATTTTACACTCTCTTTCTCTTCTGACAAGAACTCAAATCTGAAAGGATTGCCCACAACAAAACCAAAACTCTTCCTCTTTTCATACAATTTCTAATTTGCAACACAATCAACTCATCTTCTCCAGCTTGTCCCTCTTGGCTCTCAATTGCTTAGAACTCCTCACACACTTACAAAAATTCTCTCTTGAGCTTGCATACAACTCTATCGCTTCACACACTCTTTCATGTGCAAACTGCCTCATGGTCAGTGTTTTGTTCACACAACTCTGCCCACTGGACCTGGTGTGACTGCGTGGTATTTTGTGGTCTATCCACACACTCAAGATCATGGGCTCTAATACCAGTTGATGTAGATGGAAAATTACACCTCTCCAATCTCACAACCAAACAACAACTTTAACTTGACAATTCCATTTATCAATTAAAGATTAATGCAAACCAAAACATTGAACAAAAAGAAAATCCAATGACAATTCAATTCTCTCTAATTTCATCATCTATTGATAATAATTTTTTTATAATTTAGATGTTCAATTTGTTGGAAGTGGAACAACACTGAGAGGGGCGGGCGGGGTGAATCAGGGTTGTAAAAACAATTCCTCAAGAACCTCCAAAAATAGCTTATAAAAACCTCTGTGACATAAATTTATGTCTGGAAAATATATAGAGCAAGACCAACAACAACAGGAGAAAATCTTAAATGGGAAACATCATAACATAATTGTTTTTATAAGAGAGAATGAACAAGCATACAAGATAAATGCTTTTATTTCCAGAAGTAAACATTTCTATATTTTCAGCATGAAGGAAAAAACTTGAGCAAATAGTACTGAAGGTTATTGAACTGGATAAGTATACATATCAGAGCAAAGACTAACTAACAACTTTTCCAGTAAGGAAAAAGAAGAACATATTGAGAAAAAAGGTATAACATAGACACACAAAGATGCCGAGTGGAAAACCCTCCAGGGGTAGAAAAACCACTCCAAATTGCCTTGAAGGCTTTATCTTAAAACGTATTACAACAATATTATGAGCACCAACTCAGTCCTTGATACAATCTGAAGCACCAACTTCAATAGAGGTATCAAAACCTTTTTTTTCACACTATCTCTTACATGTAGTGTTCTTTTGCAAAGTAAGGGTCTTATAACTGCACTGTATGTGCAATCCTAAAATCTCCACTGTACAAAATGAATCATGCAAAGATAACAGTTACAGTGTATAAGCTCAACTTATTTTTCCACAAAGTATAAACCACAACTGAAGCTCTGTTTTGAAAACTAGAGTCAACAGACATATGTTTTTACTTTTTTTCGTTTACAAAATCTTTCAATAGAAACATCTCTCTTTTTCTGTATTTCTCACACACCTCTTCCATTTTATAGTTCTCTTTTTAATTGATTTACAACCCGTTATTGAAGATACCAGAATCAAAACATTTGTATCATTCCAGAACTTGAATCCCTTAATCAGGGTTTATAACAGAAAAACAAACGAAACTCTCCAAGAATTTCGACAACCCGGTTAGGGTTTTTAATAATTTTTTGTATATCCTTTAAGCACAATGCCATTCTAAACACAATGATATAAGCAATTAGAACCTTAGTGTTAAATTCGAGTTAACTGTAAAAGCAAATCTTGTAAGAAAAATAACGAAATGCTTTTATCTTTCATTTTAAACAAACATACTTCCATTTTAAACAAACATAACTGAAGCCAAACTGTTCGCTTTTCCTTTAAAAAAAAATGACTTTGATCAGAAGTAGATAATAAAATATCATTGTATTACCTGGATCATGGTTAAAGAAACAAAATCAACTAACCACAAACAAACTCGGTGCCAAAGAACAAAGTGTCCGCAACAGTGTAGAACACCAACCAAACTAAAAAAACACTTGTTCAATGCAAAACCAACCACCTCCAAACATCCATGAGCGGCGGCTAAGAAAAACATTAGGTTTTAGTAAACACTACAACATTTCCCAGTTACCATAGGCAGAACAAAATGATATTTGAAATCCGCTGCAGATTAGGTCAACAAAACACATCATTAACATAAATCTAATGATGCCTTCACATTCGTGGCTGACAAAGACCAAAATGCCTTCACAACCGACAAGAATGATTAAGCCAATGAATATGCCAAAGAATATTGCCAAGCTACCAACTCACAAACCATGTGAGCAAAGAAAATGATTATCCACGCAAGTCAACACAAGGAAGACCGATGCCAATCATCAAGGACAAACACAAACAAACGGAACAAACTCCCCCTTTGTCCTTGATGGAAAAAACCAACAAATCAAGGTCGAAGCTCAAAACCTCAAGCCATCATTGGAACTATCAGAAACATAGGAGCAATGTGATACCATAACCAAAATGCCACTGCCAAACCAAAATGTGATACCATACCACTGAAACCAAAAACCATCATGATCAGAAACCATATTGCAACCAGATTAGAAACCATCATGACCAAAAATCATATTGCAACCAGATCATAAACCATCCAGAAACCAGCGAACCATTTCTCCCCCTTTTTGTCCCAAGGACAAAGGGTGAAAAAAGCAATAGAAAGAGACAGCTGCAAAGAAAACATGAAGCAACAAAACCATGAAAGTAGCAAGAAACTACTTAGAGAGATGAAAAACTCCCCCTTAATAAAGAATGGATCTTAAGAGAGCAATGATTGAGAGACAACTCCCAACCGAGAACGAAGCCCTTCAAATACTTCTTTAGCCAAAGGCTTGGTGAAGATATCTGCCACTTGTGCTTGAGTAGAAACATACTGCATTGTTATTTCATTAGCCAAAACCTTTTCCCTCAGAAAATGAAATTTGATGGCAATATGCTTAGTTCGTGAGTGCATAATAGGATTTTTAGACAAGTTAATTGCACTTGTGTTATCACAAAAAATAGAAATTGGTTTAGCAACCTCAATACCCATGTCTAATAATGTTTGTGCCATCCAAAGAAGCTGAGTACAACAAGAAGTAGCTACAATGTATTCAGCTTCAGCTGTTGATAACGAAACCGAATCTTGCTTTTTACTATGCCAAGCAACAAGACAATCATCAAGATAAAATGTTGCACCACTAGTGCTTTTCTTGTCATCTAAACAACCAACCCAATCAGCATCAGTAAATGTTGTCAAAGTAAAGTCATTATTTCGTGGATACCATAAACCAAAATCAAGAGTACCCTGGATATACTTAAATATCCTTCTTACAGCCATGAGATGAGACTGTTTTGGTGCAAATTAAAACCTAGACACCATACCTACATCATGCATTAAATTAGGTCTAGAAGCAGTTAAGTGTAGTAAACTACCAATCATTGACCGATACTATGTTTGATCAACATCAGGAGAATCATCAGTTTTAGACAACTTACAGCCAGTGACCATAGGTGTGCTTACAGAATGACAATCATTCATCTAAAACTTTATTAACATCTCTTTGGCATATTTTGTTTGTGACAAAAATATTCCTTGTTCAAGCTGTAAAACTTGAAGTCCAAGAAAGAATGTTAATTCACCTAACATTGACATTTCAAATTCAGATTCCATAATCTTCGAAAACATTTTAGACAAAGCATCGTTATTGCAGCGAAAGATTGTATCATCTACATAGACCTCAACAACTAGAACATCATCACTCTCAACTCTAACATAGAGATTACTATCAACACCACCTCTTTTGAAACCATTTGTTGTTAAATGTGCATCCAACCTGGAATACCAAGCTCTAGGAGCTTGTTTAAGACCATACAGAGCCTTTTTTAATCTGTAAACATGATCAGTTTTGTCTTTTGCAACAAATCTTTCTGGTTGTTCCATATTAACCTCTTCATCAAGATAACCATTCAAGAATTCAATTTTCACATCCATTTGGTAAACCTTAAAATTCTTGAAACAAGAGTATGCTAAGAAAATTCTAATTGATTCAATATGAGCAACAGGTGCATAAGTTTCACCAAAGTCTATACCTTCCTGTTGAGCATATTCTTTGCACACAAAACGTGCTTTATTCCTTATTACTTTGCCACACTCATCAAGCTTGTTACGAAACACCCATTTGCCTCCAATAACATTCTTATCATCAGGTCTTGGGACAAGCTCCCAAGTCTTATTCTTCTCAATTTGACTAATCTCTTCCTGCATAGCTTTCAACCAACACTCATCATTTAAAGCATCAAATACAACTTTAGGCTCAAAATCAGTTATCAAACAGAAATGTTTAGTAATTTGTGCTTGCTCATCAAATTTAGCTTTTCTTCTTGTTAAAATCCCAGCATTACCATCCCCAATGATCAGATCTTGAGGATGATTTTTAAAAACAATCCTGTAGGGTGGCTTTGGAGCTGTTACTATCTTACAACTTGAAGCATCCTCCTGCGGAACACTATTTGTTTCATCAGACTTAGGAGTAATGTCAAGGCCTAACAAAGGTTCCTTGTCACCATCCTACACAGGCTCATCATCAAGAAGCAATTTTTCATCAAATTTTACGTTAATAGATTCAACAATTCTATTCAGCCTTTTATTGTAGCACCTGTAAGCTTTACTATGAGTAGAGTATCCAACAAATATACCTTCATCTGATCTAGACTGAAAACTGCCCAAATTTTCATCATCACATTTAATAAAACATTTACAACCAAAAATTCGAAAGTATTTAACTGAAGCTGATTTACCATGCCAAAGTTCATAAGGAGTGAAATTAGACTTCACTCTAATTTGTACCATATTTAGAGTATAAACAGCTATATGAACAACTTCTTTCCAGTATTTGTCTGGTAGTTTTGCTTCATCTAACATTGTCCTTGCCATTTCTTTTACTGTTCTATTTTTCCTCTCAACAACTCCATTTTGTTGAGGAGTTCTTGCAGTAGCATATTGACGTTTTATGCCATGTTTCTCATAGTAATTTATAAATTCTTGAGAAGTGAACTCACCTCCCTTATCTGATCGTAAGCATTTAAGCTTTATGTCAGCTTCTTTCTCAACCATTTTCTGAAAATTTTTAAATCTATCAAAAGCTTCTGACTTAGTTTTGAGAAATGTTACCCAAACCATTCTTGTATAGTCATCTACAAACAACATGAAATACTGCTCACCATTTATAGATCTTTTTCTAGTGGGACCACATAAATCAGTGTGTACAAGCTGCAAAGGTTTAGTTGAAGCATGTTCTATGGATTTAAAGCTAACCTTAGTTTGTTTACCTCTTAGACATTCCTTACAGACAATATTTTCAGGTTTGTGTAGAATAGGCAATCCCCTAACATTCTGGTTTTTGCTGATTCTAACCAGATTATCAAAGTTAACATGTCCTTACCGCTTATGCCACAACCAATTTTCTTCAATTTGACCCATGAGACATATTCCTTCACTACATTCATGATTAGAAGAGTCAAGAAGATTATAAAAATTACCTTGTGTCTGTAAACTAGTTGCAACTGTTTTCCCTGATTTGTTCTTTATAGCACAACCTTGTGAGTGGAATATAACATTATAACCGTTGTCACAAATCTGACTAACACTTAAAAGATTGTGTTTAAGACCATCAATGTAATACACATCATAGATAGGAGTATCATCATTTAAAAGCAAAGAACCTTTACCTTTAATCTCAATTCCTGTATTATCACCAAATTTCACAAAACCTCCTGAATAATCTTCAAGCTTGATAAACATGTTTCTATCACCTGTCATGTGATTAGAACAACCACTATCTAAAACCCATAAATTCTTCCTTCTTGAAAGAAGAGCAGTTTGAACAAGCATTGATTGTTCTATGTTTTGAGAAAATTTGGGTCTCCAAACTTTTCTAGATATATGTTTACCTTGTTTACATTGTTTAGATGTATGACCAATAGAATTGCAAGTGAACACCTAACAGTATTAGAAAAACCAAAGAACTGTTTGTGACCAAATCTAGGTGTTCTAGACATCATAATTTTGCAGTTGCTTATTTTGTGTCCAAACTTATTGCAAAAGAAACAATAACCATGAAAGAAAGCATTAAACTTAAAATTGGTTCGTTGATGCTCAAATGACTGCTTCTTCTCAGTTGTCTTGAAGTTCTGATGTAAAGGTTTTGAACATTCACTAGAATTGAACCCAATACCACTCATATCTTTGTGTTGTTTTTGTTTTCCAAGTATCTCATTCAAGTGAATAGTACTTTCATAACCTTCCACTTGTGTTTTTACATTAACAACTTGTTGTTCAAGAGTTTGAATCTCTTTATCTTTATCAATAAGAACAAACTGAAGAGTACTCACCAATGTTTTTGAATCATCAAGCTCAATTTTTAAACCAGTGACCAAACTATCTGAACTATGGTCGCTAACTGAATTATGTTCTTGAGAAAAAATAAGTTTTTTTAACCTTTTTATCTCTTTAAGAGCACAAAGTAATTCAATTTCACAGTTTTCTACTTCAGACAGTTTTTCAAATTCTTTATTTGGTGTTTCCTTGGATTCCTTGTTTAAGACCTTTTGAGTTTCAACTTTAGCCATAAACAAAGTCAAATCTTCATCATCAAGTGAACCATCAGACTCAAAATCTGAATCTTCTTTTGAAAAAAGACTTTTCTTCAATTGAAAGTTAAACTTCTTTTTAGGATAATAAGTTTTTTCTTAAATTGTCTTTCTGGTTTTTCATCTTCATAAGATTGATCAGCATAAGGACATTTCGTAGAAAAATGTCCAGGTTTGCCACAAGTAAAACATTTAAAAGGCATCTTACCTTTATACTTCTTTTTCAGCTTCTTAACAAGAAGAGCTTCTTTGGAATCCAATAAATCAAAATCACTATCATCTGATAAAGTTTTATTTTTTGCCTTAAAGGCAATCTCTTTACCAGTAGAAGTATTTTTGTTAATTCTCATTTCATAAGCAGTTAAAGTACCTTGTAAACTATCTAGAGTGAGCTGGTCAAAATGTTTCTTTTCTTCAAGAGTAGCAATTTTAGCTTCAAACTTATTTGGTAAAGTTCTGATAACCTTAGTGACAACATCAAATTCCTTTACGTCTTCTCCTAATCCTTTCATAGCATTAACAATTTCATCAACTCTTAAGAAATAATCAGCTATTCTTTCATCATCCTTCATTTTAATTTCTTCAAACTGGTGTTTGAGTGTGAGGACTTTTGACTGTTTTACTTTTTCATTTCCCTGATAAATAGTTTCCAGTTTAACCCAAATTTCCTTAGCAGAACTACAATGCATAACCTTGATAAAAACATCTTTAGTCAAGGCACACAAGAGAGCATGTTTTGCTCTAGCATTGGTTTCATAATTTTTTTTCTCATCAGAAGATGTGGGAAGAGTAGTTGGTACAGTGTCACCAGCTAATACAATACTCCATACATCAAGATCTATAGAAGTCATATATGTTTCCATTCTGATCTTCTAGAACACATAATCTATTCCATCAAACAATGGAGCTCTTGTCATAGAAGTACCTTCATGAGCTTGAGACATTTTAAAAAAACTTCCAAGACCATAAAAAATCCTAGGTTGGGAAACCTGACAAAGGACCCTATGCTCTGATACCACTTGTTGGAAGTGGAACAACACTGAGAGGGGGGGGGGGCGGTGAATCAGGGTTGTAAAAACAATTCCTCAAGAACCTCCAAAAACAGCTTATACAAACCTCTGTGACATAAATTATTGTCTGGAAAACATATAGAGCAAGACCAACAACAACAGCAAAACATCTTAAATGGGCAACATCATAACATAATTATTTTTATAAGAGAGAATGAACAAGCATACAAGATAAATGCTTTTATTTCCAGAAGTAAACATTTCTATATTTTCAGCATGAAGGGAAAAACTTGAGCAAATAGTACTGAAGGTTATTGAACTGGATAAGTATACATATCAGAGCAAAGACTAACTAACAACTTTTCCAGTAAGGAAAAAGAAGAACATATTGAGAAAAAAGGTATAACATAGACACACAAAGATGCCGAGTGGAAAACCCTTCAGGGGTAGAAAAACCACTCCAAATTGCCTTGAAGGCTTTATCTTAAAATGTATTACAACAATATTATGAGCACCAACTCAGTCCTTGATACAATCTGAAGCACCAACTTCAATAGAGGTATCAAAACCTTTTTTTTCACACTATCTCTTACATGTAGTGTTCTTTTGCAAAGTAAGGGTCTTATAACTGCACTGTATGTGCAATCCTAAAATCTTCGATGTACAAAATGAATCATGCAAAGATAACAGTTACAGTGTATAAGCTTAGCTTATTTTTCCACAAAATATAAACCACAACTGAAACTCTGTTTTGAAAACCAGAGTCAACAGACATATGTTTTTACTTTTTTTCATTTACAAAATCTTTCAATAGAAACATCTCTCTTTTTATGTATTTCTCACACACCTCTTCCATTTTACAGTTCTTTTTTTAAATGATTTACAACCCGTTATTGAAGATACCAGAATCAAAACAGTGTATCATTCCAGAACTCGAATCCCTTAACTAGGGTTTATAACAAAAAAACAAACGAAACTCTCCAAGAATTTCGACAACCCAGTTAGGGTTTTTAATAATTTTATGTATATCCTTTAAGCACAATGCCATTCTAAACACAATGATATAAGCAATTAGAACCTTAGAGTGTTAAACTTGGGTTAACTATAAAAGAAAATCTTGTAAGAAAAATAACGAAATGCTTTTATCTTTCATTTTAAACAAACATACTTCCATTTTAAACAAACATAACTAAAGCCAAACTATTCGTTTTTCCTTTAAAAAAATGACTTTGATCAGAAGTAGATAATAAAATATCATTGTATTACCTGGATCATGGTGAAAGAAACGGAATCAACTAACCACAAACAAACTCGATGCCAAAGAACAAAGTGTCCGCAACAGTGTAGAACACCAACCAAACTAAAAAAACACCTGTTCAATGCAAAACCAACCATCTGCAAACATCCACAAGCGGCGGCTGAGAAAAACATTAGGTT
Source organism: Sequoiadendron giganteum (assembly GCA_007115665.2). Classification (NCBI taxonomy): domain Eukaryota; kingdom Viridiplantae; phylum Streptophyta; class Pinopsida; order Cupressales; family Cupressaceae; genus Sequoiadendron; species Sequoiadendron giganteum. Next base: position 622,285,525 of record CM021107.1, read on the forward strand.
TTAGTAAACACTACAACATTTCCCAGTTACCATAGGCAGAACAAAATGATATTTAAAATCCACTGCAGATTAGGTCAACAAAACACATCATTAACATAAATCTAATGATGCCTTCACGTCCGTGGCTGACAAAGACCAAAATGCCTTCACAACCGACAAGAATGATTAAGCCAATGAATATGTCAAAGAATATTGCCAAGCTACCAACTCACAAACCACGTGAGCAAAGAAAATGATTATCCATGCAAGTCAACACAAGGAAGACCGATGCCAGTCAGCAAGGACAAACACAAACAAACGCA